>SMGU01008122.1:0-18052 GCA_004348175.1 Puccinia novopanici
AACCATCAGACGTTCATCCAATTCATTTTGAAGATCGACTAGTCAACCTTTGTCAGCACTAAATATCCAACATAAACAACTACGAACCTTTATTCTATCCGAATTCGAAGCAAGAGTATCTTGAAGGAAGCAGACAGTTGATTACCAGAAGAAAGGTATTGAGACCTGAGGCATCTGGATAACTGGTTGACTGTTAGAAGAGACCTCTGGAGCCTGTTTGAGGAAGCAGGCAATTGTGAAAATTGATCCCTGCCTAAGAACAGTGATTCTAGGAATTTGACTAGACTTACGATTATTTTTGAAGAAACCCCCCAACTTGCCCTGGAAGGAGTCCAGAGACCTGAATTTTTTTTATTTTTACAAGATTAGTGTTTAAGGATATATAACTGACAAATTAGTACTATAACATCAACAGAATCAATATGAGTTTACCAATGTATGGACACGACCACAGCATGGGAGAAGGCTTCAGACCTCCAGCAACCCCTACAGGACAAGGAAACTTTGCGTTGGGATCAGGCGCTAATTGGGCAACAGGACAGAATCCGCTACCACCACCACCTAAAAGACCAAAAGGAAAAGATAAATATCGTGAACCTTCACCCAAGAAGACAGGCTGGGAAATGGATAGTTCAACTCAGTCACGTCAGAACACAGAAGGTAGAAGAGATAGTAACAACACTCAACAACCAGCAAGAAATCGTCAAAGGATATCCCGAGGGAGTGGATCTCATGATACTAGAGAAAGGGCAGAACCTGAGCCTAGACAAGGGTTGCCAAAGATTATCAAGAATTCAGACCTTGAATACGATGGAACCAATTTCACTCGATTCTTGACTAGATTTGAAAGAGAAGCCAAGGGATTTAGAGCTACCAATTATGATAAAGCCTTGCAGATTGGCCGATTTGTGAAGAAAGAAGAACTCAAATTGGAGCTTGAAGCCATGGACGGATATGAAGAAGTTAACTGGAAAAAGCTCAGGAAATCTATGATTGACAGCTGGGGAGAGCTTGATAACAAAATACTCTACACTCAGCATGATCTAATGAAGGTGACAAGCGACTACGCCAGGAACAGAGGATTGAAAACTCATCAGGAATACAAAGCTTACCTTGGGAAATTCCACGGCATCCTCAAATATCTAGTGGAGAACAATCACATTCATTCTAAAGAGGACGCTTCGTTACTGTTCATCAGCGCCTTCCCTAAAGAAAGTCAGAAAAACATCAAGAGAATCTTAATCAGCAAAGGAATAATTCCAAAAGCCAAAGACAGGAGCAGTAAACCACCCCTTTGGGACCATGTCCAGGCAGCAGCCGAGCAAGAGATACGGGTTGAGGAAACGAGCTACTTTGTTACACCTAACTTTGGCGAATCTAATCGGGTTATGCAAAAGCAAATGGATGAAAAGAAAGGAGATGGACGACACCGTGAAAGAATGCTTGAAGAAAATCCTTTGCAAGAACTAGAAAAGAAGGTTGAAGACATGGCCAAGGAGATTGCGTCACTAAAGAACCAAATTCCAAAGAAGCCCTCAGTTAATTTTGGTCAACCCTGTTCAAGCGAACAACAAGAATTCTCACCAGGAAATGCAAGACCTTCAACACCACTTTACGAACCTAAGAACTGTTATTACTTCCTGCGAGAGGGCCATTACACATACCATTGTCCCGAGTTTATCAAAGATGAGGAACAAGGTCTAGTCAGGAAGAGCGGGAATGATTGGTTCTTACCAAATGGAGAGCAAATACCTTGGAACCCTAGCAGACCTATTTGATCAGTTGTGGAAGCAGCATCAGCTGACCCAAAGATGCAAGGTGCAATTAAAGAATTGGTAGCATCAAAACGAAACCAGCAAACCCCAGGAATCATCAAGACTTTAGCACAGAAAATTAACTGGGACCCACCAGCTCTGGGAGCAGATAATTTCTTGACGAACCATGCAGTGACACGATCAGAAGCTCAGAAAGGGAGGCGAGATGTTCGAATCCAATCCCCAGAACCAGACGGCATGGAAATTGATCAAGAAGAAGGTATTCCAGGAGTAGGACGAGAAAGGCCAGTGAAAGTCTGGAGTAGAGAAAAGGCACCAAGCAACGTCAAAGCATGAAGTCCAGAGGATTTCTTATTAAAAATTAAACTGGACAACATGAAGATACCCACAACTTTCTCTCAGCTTACCTCTATATCTCCAGCATACACCAAGCAGGTCATTGCAAGACTTCAAGAACGACTTTCTCAGAAGAGTACAGCCACTTACATAGCACCGGTAGGAGAGACTAAGAGTGAAGCTGTCATGACAAGTAAAGAAGACGACGTTGGCCAAGATCCATGCTACTATAGCTGCACGTTAGGATATGTTACGGCCGAAATAGGAGGGCAGAAAGTGGACTTTATGGTTGATTCTGGCTCGATGGTTAACGTTATACCCAGCTCAGTTGCAGAAGATTTAGATCTAGAAGTCGTTTGAGTAAGCATTCCTATGAGGGGTGTAGGCGGCGCTAGGTGTGACTTAAGCGGAGTAGCCGAAAACTGTCAAGTTGCAATAGGAAAGTTCTCGGGACTGGCTCATCTTTTCATTTCTCCAAAGGCGCAGGACTGTATTTTGGGACAACCGTTTCTTTTTGACTATGGATGCTCCCTGGAATATCATGAAACTGGCGCAACACTTTCTTTCCAAGAAGCTAAAGGAAGGAAGGTGTCAGTACCAATAGCAAAAAGGGATATAGGTACAGGATGGAACAACATGAGACACATAAGTACTAACAGCATGGAGTCCAATGTCAAACATCCACGTCAAGATGAAAGTAACCAAATGTTCAAGCCTAGAATTGAGCAGCATTTTTTATGACTTCGGGTGTTCAATCAGGGGTAAACTCACTTAACCCAGTTGGGGGAGAAATTACTCGAACATCTGTATTCTTAAACTGGGCAAAAACTTTTATTCTATCCTTTTCAAAAAACTTTTCTCTGACGACTCAGCTATTTTTTATTAAATTCAAAAACATTTCATCTCAATTATTCAAAGGCTCTACATATTTTGCTACATTCTTACTCACTAACATTCATAAAGGAATTGTCTGGCTCAGCCAGCCTTGGGTTCAACAACCACCACCCGACCATATTCGATTATCAACAAGTGCACCCACAAAGACGCCAGAACCATGCAGAACGGACACATTCAATCTAGCTAAATGGAGAGCGTCATTAGTGGAAGTAGCAAATAAACCAATGGAACACAAGCATGTTGTGATTGACATACCTCAAAAAGGCGATGGACGTATCATTCCTAGGAACGCCATAGCAACATTACCACACGGGGTGTTCAAGACTAACCTGGCAACAATAGAATTAGCTCCACAACATGAGGAAAAGAATGAACTTACTCAGCTATAAGCGAATGGTTTGGGAGTGTCATTTCAACAGGGACTGTGTCAAAGCTGGAAGGACGGCTCACTATGGTGTATGACAAAATACAAACCGGTAGCCAAGAAGGTCCAACCAGTCAATCAGCCCATTCCTCAACTCCTTAATCCACCACTTCAAAGGCCTCCACTTTCCAGAGACCCCTACAAAACACCACTCACTCCCTATCCGCCGGAATTCAAACCAACAGCGAAGGTGACAGAAGAACGACTGAAAGTGATTAATTTTGGTCCTGAAGGATGGCTTTCATCTGAAGAATTCAAACTGTTTAAACATATCATCATTTTACGGGAAAAAGCATTGGCTTTCAGTACTGAAGAAAGAGGATTACTCAAGCACTCTTACGGTTTGCCTTACGTGGTTCCAGTTATAGACCATGAGCCTTGGCAGAAGAAACCAATTCCAATACCAGAAGCAATTCAGGAAGAATTCATAGAACTAGTCCGCGAACGAATAAGAACTGGTCTCTACGAACAATCAACATCAAGTTATTCTAGTCCAGTTTTCTGTGTACTCAAACATGATGGGAAACTACGAATTGTTCATGACTTACAAGAAATGAATAAGGTCACTATCAAAGATGCAGGACTACCTCCGGCAACCGAAGAATTTGTGGAATCTTTTGCGGGGCGAGCTTGCTATGGACTAGGCAACATAATGGGCGGTTACGACAAAAGGGAATTGGCCCACGAATCAAGACCACTCACAACCTTTGACACACCTCTAGGGAGGTTCCAACTAACTAGACTTCCACAAGGAGCAACCAACTCTGTGGCAGTATACCAAGCACAAATGATGTGGATCCTCCAGGACGAAATACCTGAGAACGTTGGCGTCTTCATTGATGATGGCGGGATCAAGGGGCCTTGTAGCGACTACAATGGAGAAGTTCTGGAAGAGAATCCAGGAATCAGAAGAATTATATGGGAATATGCTCAGACACTGGAAAGAATCCTATTTCGAATTGAAGAGGCAGGACTAACGGTTTCAGGAAAGAAGTTCGCCTGCTGCGTGCCAGCTCTGGATATTGTAGGTCATGTGGTCTGCAAGGAAGGAAGAAGAGTTTCAGTCCAGAAGAAGAACAAGATAAATACCTGGCCAACTCCTGGGAATGTAACCGAATTGCGTGGATTCATGGGCATAGTCACCTATGTTAGGATCTTCATTCAAAACTTATCAGAAATAGCTTCACCTCTAAGAAAGCTCACACGAAAGGATATCAATTGGGCCTGGGATAAGGACTGCGATCAGGCATTCAACCAGCTCAAGCAAATAATTGGAGAAGACATTACCCTCAAGAAGTTGGATTACTCAGAAGACGCCGGTGTGATCATATTGGCGGTGGATTCGAGTTTTGTGGCAGCAGGGGCAGTTCTCTCTCAAGAAGATTTGGACACCGGATTAGCAAGACCAGTCTTGTACAAATCAATAGTATTCTCACCGGTGGAATCACGATATTCTCAACCAAAGCTTGAGCTATGCGGAGTAGCAAGAATTTTGAAGAAACTACAGACCTTATTATGGGGCCAACATTTCAAACTCCAAGTCGACGCACTTTCTTTGGTTCAGATGATAAATTCCCCCTCCTTGCCAAATGCTCCTATGACTAGATGGGTGGTGTTCCTTCAGCTTTTCTCCTTCTACATAGTTCATAAGCAAGGGAAAACTTTCACTCTACCAGACGCACTTTCTCGACGCCCTATCAGCAAAGAGGAAGAGGAATTCCATGAAGACCAGGACAATTTGGATGAAGAAGCCCCAACAATTAAAGCATGTTTTCAATTTCAGCTAACGTCGTTTGCAACTGAACTCCTGGAATGGGAGGCAATGGGGTACTGGGCCGACATGAAGAACTATCTGGGAACATTAAGGAAACCAGAAGGACTGTCTTTGGAAGAATTCAACAAGCTTAGGAGAAGATCAGCCAACTTTTTCATTCAGGAAGGACGGCTCATGAGACGGCATTCACCTACACCTCAATTAGTAATCTCAAGCATTCCATATCAAAGCAAGCTTCTCAGGCAAACACACGAGGATCTTGGTCGCCGGGGCTTGGAGGAAACGTATCAACGACTAGTCTGTAGGTTTTGGTGGCCCAGCTTGAAGAAAAAGGTGAAGTTATGGGTCCAGAGCTGTGAATCTTGCCAGAAGAGAGAACCACTGGTGCCGAGAGAAATCCAGAATCCCACAGGAACAAGCACCTTATTTGGATGAGTAGCACTGGATGTCTGTCACATCAAAGCAGGAAGATACAAATACTTGCTGGTGGCGCGGGACTACCTTTCTGGATGGGTAGAGGCGGCTCCTTTGGTTAAACTGACGGCGGCTGCAATTGCGAAATTCCTCCAGGACAAATGGGCTTATCGATATGGATCCATCAAGACAGTCACTGTGGATAATGGACCAGAATTCAAGAATGAGTTCATCAAAGCAGTAGAGAAGATTGGAGCAACATTCAAACCCACTACTCCTTATTATCCTGAAGCAAATGGGATGGTGGAAAGGGGGCACAAACCTCTGAAGGACACATTAGTCAAGATGTGTGGGGAGTCTGGAGGAAAATGGAGGGAATACTTACCTTTAGTTTTGTTCTCAGACAGGATTTCCACCAAGAGGACAACTGGATACTCACCCTACAAGCTAGTTTTTGGAAAGAAAGCAGTTCTTCCAGTGGATATAGAAATGGACACATACCTGGGAATTGATTGGACAGAAGTTAATTCCACGGCAGAACTCCTGGAGGCACGAACCAAACAGCTGGACAGGCGTGAAGACATTCTAGAAGAAGCCTATGAAAAACTCAAGAAAACATGAGAATCCTCAGTCCGATTTTGGGATAGGAAGATGGCAGTCAGACTTAGGAAACCTTTGGAGCCTGGCGAAATGATTCTTATCTATAACAAAAGTTTGGAGGATCAGTGGGGAAAACTGTTTGCTAATAGGTGGAATGGTCCATTCAAGGTCAAAAGACAACTTCCAGGAGGCTCTTATATTGTGGAAGAATTGGACGGCGTGGAACTCAAGAGGGCATACGTGGCATCTCAAATCAAACACTTCTATCCTAGAGGACGCAACTTGGAAGATATTCAGCAGGACAAGGAAAAGGACGAGTCAGCTTCAGAAGATGGAAATCAATCTCAAGTGGCTTCCAGGTGTTCAGATGAAAGGTCCACTGATAGTTCTGAATAACCATAATCTCCTGGGCAAGAGGCTAAACTGTTCAAAGATACATTTCAAAATTGGACTTACAATTAAGTATTAGTGTTTATCAGTTTTTTTTTGGTGACTTTAAATTTTTTTATCTGCTCTCTCACTTTCTCTCTGTACTACTAACATAAAAAAAGATAAAAAGACCATTAAAAATCAGAATATAAGTTAAATAAAATAACAAAAAAAAAAAAAGCTCACTTCCCCTGGGATCTGAGAGGCAGACCAAGAAAAAAGGGCTTGTCATATATTGATGTCATTGATGAGCAACCTGTCAGACCTCTAAAAGGTCCATGGTGAGCCATTGTCTGAGAGGGACAACTGACCTGTACCAGGGATGTGTTTTTTTTTTCTGCCACTTTATCCGCAGTTTTGGGTATGTGAGTTGTTCTGGAAGCACCTCCTTACAAAAAAATAAAGCTCACTTCCCAACAAACTCTCATCTTGGCTGATCAGCTCAAGGAAGTGAGTTGCAACCAACAAAGAAAAGCCTTCTCCTGGCTGTCTCTGTTAGAGACTGTGGTTTACTCGGTTGTGATATGGTTGTGACAGCGGGATGCTTAGGTTTGAGGAGAGATCTGTACTGTTGTAGCTGCGCCGCATTCGTCTAGTTGTTCCGGTGCCGGTCTCTCTTCCTCACCAAGTTTCATCGCCGGGACAGCTGAGCGCCATTGCCGGGGGACATATCTAACAAGTTTGTCACCAGTTCGCCATCAGCCTGAGCCTCAAGATTGTCGATGATGCTTCGTTTGGAGTGGATCTCTTCTTCTTGAATCAAATTGCAGTGCCAAGATGCAACCACTTCTTCCTCCATCTCATTCTCGGCGAGTCATCACTCAGCTGAGACTCAGACAAACAACACTCACTCACTCAACCAGCCATCATCCACCACAACGACGAACCACCTCCACACAGCCGAACCGATACAACTACAACCCAGACGACTTCTCATCGGGAGAAACACTCAAAGAACTCATACACCAGCACTTCACCACTCCCACGGGCCAGATCAAGCTCTACCAACCAGACCAACTCGCCCGCTTCAACCATCCCCCAAAGCCCTCCATCTGTCTCGCCAGGGACTTCATCCACGACAGCCTCTACAACCCCAACTACGGGTACTTCTTCAACCAGGTCGAGATTTTCGAGCCCCCACCCCACTCCCTACAGAACCCCTCCCATTGGTCGAACAACTGGGAGGAACACCTCTACGCCGAGTACTTCCACCCTGCCGCCGCTCACCAACAGAACCAGCTCTTCGTCCGTCGCCAATCCCTTGACGACACCCTCCCACAACACGACCCTTCTTCTTCCTCTCAAGACCAACGCCAGATCTGGCACACTCCCACCGAACTATTCAAGGTAGAGATATCTCACTTCGCTCACTACACGGGAAGAGTAAAAAATGTGGACTGATGACTTTCTTTTTTTTTTTTTAAAAAAAAAAAAAAAAAAAAAAAGTAGCCATGGTATGCCTGGAGCATGGCTAGCTTTATCGTGGAAAAGCATCTCGAAGAGGTGTCGAGAAATGCGGGATTAAAAGGACTCAAGATATACGAAATGGGGGCGGGAAACGGGACGTTATGTTGTGGGATCATGGACTACATTAGAGCGCACCACGCGGAGCTGTATGAGGAGACACGCTACACGACGATCGAGATATCGACGCGACTGGCGGGACGGCAGCGGGAGAAGATACGAGACGCGGGGCACGAGGGACAGGCGCGGGTGGTGTGCGGGTCGATCCTGGAGATGGAAGGCTCGTCGGAGCTGGGAGGGTCGACAGAGCCCTGCTGGGTACTGGGAATGGAGGTGCTGGACAACCTGTCGCGAGATGTGGTCCGGAGGGAGCGGACGAGTGGCCAGATGCTGCAGTCCATCGTCATCACGGACCAGCAGGGCGACTTGCACGAACGCTTCATTCCCATCACTCGCGAGAACAACCCGCTGCTGCTGGACTATCTGCACATCCTGCATCCCCACCTGGATCCGCAACAGGCCCCCTCTGCCCCATCACTGCACAGGCTCTGGGAGAAACTCCTCGCGACCTACCTGCCCTTCCGCGCCAACCTCTCGCCCCACCACTTCATTCCCTCCAACTACCTCCTCCTCCTCCGCACCCTCTTCCGCCTCTTCCCTAACCATCGTCTCATCCTCTCCGACTTCTCCCATCTCGACAACACCCTCAACGATCCGCGCCGCAACCGCTTCGGCGCGCCGGTCGTCCAGACCCGTTACAATGGCGTCGTACGTCCCTTCTCCCTCTCTATCTCTTTTTCTCTTGGTGAATATTCATGTCTCTCGTATGCGGGAAACAGACGGTGCCGGCGTCCACGTTCCTGGTGAAGCCGGGGATGTTTGACGTATTTTTCCCGACGGACTTTGGGGAGCTAGGGCGTCTGTACAGGCATGTATACGAGCAAGCTGGCGCGGGGGCGTGTCGACGGCGGCCCGACATGGGCGTGCAAACGCAGCGCCAGTTCTTGCACCATATCCTGCACCAGCCGCACATGACACGGCTCGTCCGAGAGCACCACCACTGCACGCCCTCGTCGAACCTCGACGTCGCCCAGATCCCCGCCTATTACCACAACGTCTGCGTCTTCACTGTCGTCTGAAAAAAGCCCTTTCCTTCGTGGTTGTATACTGCCCAACCCCCGATCTGCTCAGCTAGGAAAACACAAGCCCTGCGTTCGTCCTCCATCCTCACGCACACATGTCCAGCCCGCCGGAATTACCCCCCTCACAATGTGTGTGTGAACCCGTCGTGCGGGTCGTGGCGTGAGATTTTTGAGGTTGTGTGCCGCCGAGGGAGCCAGAGCCGCGGGGGCAGACGGACGGGGATGGGTATATCGACGATGAGGCACAGGGGACCCCAAGCTCGGCGCTCTGTTGGCTATGTATACAGCATCGCCCCTGCCGCTACACATCCGTCGCGCTCTTGCCATGTCGCCGCTTTTGGGGCCCCGAATCCCCCCTCCTTTGGGCTGTTGTTCTTGACACACGTCTGCCGCCGGTGTTGTTCCCCCCCTTTTTTCAAAGGCGTCTGTTGGGACGCACGCGCTGCGCTCATCTGTCGTCATCTTTGCGGCCCAACATATGCTGGTGCAGGGCAGCCGGCTCGTGGTGGTGGGGGATAAGCTCAGGGAATAAATGCAGAGGATCCTTCGGTTGGGAAGATGTTGTTGACGTCATGTTGAGTTCTGCATGAGAGTTGTCGATGTATGTACATGACATTGGTTACTTGCACACTGGTTCAGCTTAATTTTTTAAGCTGTTTTCTATTTTTTTTTTTGCGCCACGCAATTTTTGCGCCAGATGTCGGTGATACAGCCCCCGCAAATCAGCCTCAAAATGGCAGATCCTTCGTTTGAGACTTTGGGAGGATGAGGGTGGTCTCATTCGATTCCTCAAATTTTTTTGAGTCACACTAGTGCTTCCGCTGGCCAGACACGCAAGCATGGCCAAGCACCTGGGCCGGCCTTCAGGCTCCAGCGGCCTCCGGGTTGAGTTTCCACTCCTGTATTTGCTGCAGTACAGGCTTCGGGGCGCTACAAGTTTGTGACACAAAAAAAAAAAAGGAAAAAACGAGCAGTTCTCAACCGCAAGCTTTTTGGGAACTGCTGTATATACAGCTAGTACCAAGAAGCTTGCGTTTGCAACGCCGCTTTTTGGCCCGGATATTCACAAATTGTGGCTGAAGTCCAGCCACAATTTTTTTTTTTTTGGTCCGTCTTCCTACTTCTTCCAAAATATTCCTACCCACCATGTCCGGCCCCCTCCCCCCCGATCCCATCAGCCCATCGACCAGCCCTGCCAAATCCTTTCGTCCCCAACGGCCCCCAAAAAAAATTTGACAAAAAAAACACCGCAAAAAACAAAAAAAAGGTACAAACCAATATGCCATAATGAAATGACGACTGAATTTTTATCCCCGCTTGCAGATCAGACTGAATTTTTCTCCCCGCTTGCAATCCCGCTGATCAGGCCGTGCCAAATCTCCCAAAAATTCCGCTCACCCCCCGCCTATCAAAACCACAAACGCGAAAAAAAAAAAAATTAAAAGGAGGTACGTACAAAGCCGCTTACATGATTTGGTGTATTGAATGTCGTCTTCTGACTAGTTGTTTTGGGGGGTTACTGCGCAGAATGGTGTTTGTCAAGTATGACAGGGACCTCAAGATCATCGCCGTCAAGATGACGCTTCGTGGAATGTCCCTGGATGAGATCAACGCTGCAATCGACAAAAGTATCTCACACGATTCGTTGTCTCGATGGATTGGTTTGTACCAGCGCACTCGGGATGTCGTCAAAGATCCCGCATTGTACCAAGCCCGTGGCCGACTGTTGGCTTTGACACGGGAAGAAGCGGCGTTCATACTGGACGCTTTGGAGGCAGAACCAACGCTCTACCTAGACGAGATCCAATCACACATTGAGGCAATGACTGGTGTACGACATCCGGTGATGACAATCTCCCACGAGCTCAAATCTTGATTGCACCTCACCAAGAAAATAGCTCGAACGGTCCATCCAGCACAATGTGCAATGCAAAGGGCCAAGTACACTAACGCAATTGGACCATACCCTTCCAATTTCCTTGTATTCCTGGGTGAGTTTATAGTTTCCCCAGTGCAATTAGAGAATTTGACTGACTCTTCACATCAAAACATCCTTATGATCAGACGAGTGTGCCGTTAGTGAAACCACCCACAGCCGCGATACAGCTTGGGCTCGCCGTGGGAAACGCACATCTAGGCTTACTTGGCCTCTCCGAAATGCTGGGCGCATCAGCGTCCTTCCAGCGGTATCTTTGGACGGTCTGGTCGCGGTGATGGCCCAACCTGGTTCCATCCTGCGTGTGGACATGGAATACTTCCTTGAGTTCATTTTGGTAAGCATCGCCATGTATCATGCTCTGAATGAGGTGTCTATGCTAATGTTTTGGGACAGCTGCCTCTAATGGGTGAATTCCCAGGTCCCAACAGCGTCCTCGTCATGGATAATGCGCGAGTTCACCACGGGGGCCGGATTAAGGAACTGTGTGATGCCGCCAACGTAGTTCTGGTCTATCTACCACCCTACTCACCTGACATGAATCCGATTGAAAAAGTATTTTTGGTGCTGAAATCACGCCTCAAGCGTGAACAATTGCTCACTGGCACAAATGAAGACCCTGAACTGATCAGAGACTTCTTGCCGCAAGTGGTCACCCCAGACCTGATGAGATCGCTGTTTCGTGGCAGCGGGTATTCTGCTTGATGTTTTTTTGGTCTCTCGTTTGGTGGATTTCGTGTCATGTTTATTTTCTTTCAATTTCCAAAGGACATGATGCGGTCCTTATTTCTTTTATCTCATTGCAATCACATACCTCCATAATGCTTTTACTGTTCACAGAGTTGTTGAGAAACTGAGATGATTACTTCGGCAATGCATTCCTTTTGACATTCAATCCAAGCTTATAAGCACGCCAGTCTTAAAATTATTCTCACAATGGGCTCTTGAATTAGGTGGGGAAGAATTTTGGATTACCATAGGGACGGGACAAACAATAGCATCCACAAAACAAATCCACAAAACAAACATCCACCAAATAAAAAAAAAGGACTCCCAAAGAAAAAGACGCCAGTCGATAGGAGTCATGCGCACAAGACGGGACATGTGAACAAGACAGGTCATGTGGACAAGGGTCATTCGGTATCCTTGCTTAAGCTTAACTCAATTGCCTCCGCGCTTTCCAATATTTGGCTGGCAATGGGCTGCGGGAAACCCTTGGCTGTTAAAGAGGCCGCGTTCGTATGTCGAAAGTACCACCAGTGTCGGATGTGGTTCATGGAGACGAGCACTCGGGGTAGCATGTCGTTAACGTCAAATTTGGCCATGGTGAAGAACTCCTCCAACGAGAGGTTGCGACATGGCTCGGGCATTGGGCGCCATTTGTGGATTTCAGCCGGGGAATCGGGACCTTGGTCCCCACTTAATGATGAGTTGGATGTGACATTCAGCGGGGTGGTCCTTCCTGAACCCGGTGCCTTGCGAGTCGGCGAATGGGACAGATCCATCTGGCCAGTTCGCCGGTTGACAAACGCCAATTGACTGAATTCACGACTGAATCCTGCCGGGCTCTTCTGCATTTTGCACGCGGGTGATCGGTGAATAAGTGCGCGTTGATCAGCCCCAGAGATGTACTCGATGTCGGTACTCATCGGGCTCTCCTTTGCTGTTTGATCTTCACCGACGCGGATGACCACCGACTCATTGTCTGTGGAAGAAAGCTCGTCATCTTCAGGCGCGCCAAGGCTGGCATTGTTTCCTGATCCATCGTGTTCATTGGGAGCCGCGGCGGATTTGGTTGGCTGATGTTCCCCAGGCACTCCTAGTCCAGTTTGATTGAGTGGGGTCGGTGAGAGAATCCCAGCCGTGACAGGAGCACGCACGGCTAGTCCAGATCAACCGAGTGGAGTCGGTGAGATAATCCCAGCCGTGACAGGAGCACTAGGCACAGAGGTGTTCTTCCCCCCCCCAGCGGGGGGTAATGGAATCGAGTTAAGTCTGCCCCCCCCACCGGAAACAAGTCGAGGAGGCATTATACGACCTGAAACCAAGCGACCAGGGGGGGTGAAGCTGGGGCTTGCGCAAGGCTTGTCCTTTTGCCTTTGTTCATCCAACGTCAGAATGCACCTAGGCTCGGAGGGGAAATCGCTGGTTTTCGGCGGGTTATCCAAATCGACACCCGGGGTGTTGTGCATCATGGCTCGTGCCCAGATGTAGAGCCTGTCCCGAGTGATCCGGATGGACTGGGTGACATCTGCTGGATCCTGGATCGACATAGATTCCGCGTTTGAACCGTACTTGTTGGTGATATGGGTGGTGAGAGCAAGAATCAGGCGAGATCGTTCAGCGGACTGGACGTCCGCATGTGCCTGGATTAAAGCAAAGACCCAAGCTTTCAGCTAATGCAGTGTGATTATCCGAGACGCAATTACACACATTCAACGTAACCCTGTTGCGGAGTCGTTCCAGTGCCAAACGCTCGGGCTCGGGGGCATAACTCATGGCCAAAGCCTCTCTCTGGGCTTTCTCCTATAACCAGATGTTCAGATGTCAGATAAGTAAGAATGATAATAAGGCCACGGAAAGTCGACTCACCTGCTCGAGATGCTTAGCCTGCTTAGCAGGGTCATCCATCACTAATCTAATGATTATTTTGTTGGTGGCACTCTGAGCTACCGCCTCCTTGAAGGGGCTGAACTCTTGGTCGTTAGTCACCCGGTAACCCTTGTTCACGCCAAATGACCTGTGGCCCCACAGGATGCAGTGCCATTTGAGCAGCCCTGCTTTGTCAAGTGTTTGCAAATGCATGTCGAGGTGAGTACCAGGTTTGCCGAGGATCTTCATGACCTTAATCTTGAAAGTGGGCCACAAAAGCCAATCGTTGGTCGTGGCCTTCCAGACAACCTCGCCTATATTTGACACCTTATCCCACTTGTCTACCTTCGTGGCCTGGCGAGTGCTTGAGGAGGTCGCCAACGGGGTGCTCACGCCACGGATGAACACGGCATACTCCAAGTATATAGGACGGGGGGGATTGGGTCCCGAGGTCGCGTCATTATCCTCAGCTGGCATCGGCGCAGATGGCAAAGTTGTTGCTGCTGTTTCCGCAGATCCTGCTGGACCACTACCGGTATTAATGCCCACGGGGGCGTTTGTATCTCCTT
Source organism: Puccinia novopanici (assembly GCA_004348175.1). Taxonomy (NCBI): domain Eukaryota; kingdom Fungi; phylum Basidiomycota; class Pucciniomycetes; order Pucciniales; family Pucciniaceae; genus Puccinia; species Puccinia novopanici. The sequence continues at coordinate 14,353 of SMGU01008122.1, forward strand.
CGAATCGCGACGCAACATTGCGCGGTGTTGGCTCATAGAAAAGCCGGAAAGACGACGATAACCCAGATTGGGTCTGGGATGGTTCGAGGTAGGACTCCTGCGACTCGCTGTTCTCATTAGGGAAGGGCAGAGGCGGGATCCCGCCACCTAGGGTGTTTGGGTCGACATCGTGTGAGGTATGCATCTGTGGGTAGGCGTAATCAGCAAAGCACGAGTTCTGGTGGAATGAAAACGGTTGAGAACGTACTTTTTTTTGGTTATTTGTTACTTTTTTGGATTGACGAAAATTGTTGGAGGGTAGCGGCTCAAAGGATTTTGCTGGGATTGTTGCCGGGCTGATGGTATCAAGGGAGAAAATGTCAGATTGGGAGTCACAGAACAGAGGCTCAATGGAGCTAACTTTTTTTTGACTTTTTTCGTTTTTTGCGGTGTTTTTTTTGTCGAATTTTTTTTGGGGGCCGTTGGGGACGAAAGGATTTGGAAGGGCTGGTCGATGGGCTGATGGGATCGGGGGGGAGGGGGCCGGACATGGTGGGTAGGAATATTTTGGAAGAAGTAGGAAGACGGACCAAAAAAAAAAAAAATTGTGGCTGGACTTCAGCCACAATTCGTGAATATCCGGGCCAAAAAGCGGTGTTGCAAACGCAAGCTTTTTGGTACTAGCTGTATACTACTTTTTTTCACATAAATGGGACATGAATGAAGTGCCCCCCAAAGGGCCAAAAAGTTGTAAGCAGTAATGATGTTGAACATCTCAAAGATGGGTGGCCATGCAAAGCATGTCCAAAATAAATGATATCAGGGTCAGCTTTTTTTTAGCCTTTATATATAAGCTTGAGAGTCTCAGCTGGACACCAATCGTCAAGTTTTCTCTGCCATGGCCACGCCCATATGTCTCTGGCCTTGTCGTTTGCCGCTGTAGTTGCGTGAGGAGTTGCGGGGCTGCTGTATTAAAGGGAAAAGTCATGTGTTGAAATAACAGCGATTCAAAGAGAAAGAAGGTGTTTTAATAGAATAGTCTTCATGTCTGACAATGTCTGAAAAAAGACCAATCAACGGAATCTAAGGGGCTCATGTGCCAATAATGCATTGGGTGCTCGATGTTGGGGCTAATGTGCCAACACCAGGAGACTTTATTATCCAGTAGCCTGAGGTGGGCTTCGATATCTGGCGTACTTCTCAAGGGTGCAAAAAGGACGGATAACTCTCTTAAGTCCCGGGACTTTGGGTGACACGTGTTATTAGAGTTTTTTTCCAACAACAAGAAGGTGAGAAGAACAAGAAGAGGAGAGAGGAACACGGAGAAAAAAAAAATCTGCGGGACAAAAAACACTGTGCTCGCTTGAAGAATGGCTGCATTAAAGGTGTCAAGCTGAATCAAGTTTGGAAATCTGTCTCACCTGATTTTTGGAATAGAGTAGAGCGTCCTTCGGAGGCTCGCTTTGCGACGCTCATGGTGCCCCCCGGCCTCCGACACAGGAGGGACTTCATCAACTAGGTCAGTGTTGTACCCAGTGAAACGGCTTATCCTCAGGCGGGGCCTGCCTCACTTCCCGGTTAGCACTTTACAGGATATTTAATAAATAAGTACATACATATGATAAATCCAGGCTCTGGTTCAGGTCTTGTTCTCCTGATCCACCATCTCTGCGATATCCTGAATAACTTATTGCCGTAGCAGTCCAACACCATTCTGACATACATTCGAGCCACTTGAAGTCTTTCTTTCTTTTTGCCAGACTCTTCATCCACACGTTCTGACCAAGAAAAGGATATGCCGTGGACCTTCGTAGTAGTGCAACTTTTATCCTTGGCACTCGGTCACGTCTTGGCTGCGCCATCTTTACCTCCTGCACCCTGGGGACCCATCGGCCATGGCCCACTGATTCCAGATGGTCGTATTGCGGAACTAAACCCGTTTGTGCGAGCTACGGATAGCCAAGTACGATCCCGCAAGACCCTGCAATCACCCGCCCCGGCCCAACGGAGAGATCCGATGGAGGGGCCAACGAGCCATATGAGAATGACGCAGGAACCGAATGAGATCGAGGAAATGATGATCCAGGAGTTCATAATGACTCACCACAGCGGCCAGCCTTATGTCATGGACTCCGACGGCGTTTTTTCAGAACTACGAAAACCCCCTTGTACCCTGGAATACAGCTGTGGAAAGGTAGAGGTTTATGACGAGGAACATCATCTCCTGTATGAAACAGGCTGTTGCTTTCGTCCAGGCAGCACAAGTATGTCGAACTACAACTGTGCCGAGTCGTGTTGGACATATAGCCTCTGCGGCTTTATTATTGGGTACATCGTATACCTCGAACGGCGCTACGGTACCTGTCAATGACGAAGGTAAGCTTAGAGTTGCTTCTCTCAAGTCTGTAAATTTGATCCATTCCACTCATAAGATCATATCTTCTGTGCATCTCAACAGGCTTGACGTGTCAATTTTCACCTGGGCTGAATAAACGACTCCTTGAGGCAAAAAAAAAGAAAAAGAAAAACAAGAACAAAACACTCATACCTCAAGGCCAAGCATCTAAAGCAATGCTCTCTTGCCTGTTCCAAAAAAACTCAACTTTTACAACACCTGCATCTTTCGTTCCCCGACCTGCATTGAAATCAATTTTCACGATATACTCTGATTGTCCCAACCCAATAAGGCTCCTCTTGAATTTCCACGCTCCCTTTTGTTTCCTGGGTCCTTGGCCCGCCTATCCACACCAATAAATGTATATTGAGTGTCCCCTGGAAGACAGAATCATGCACTTCATGTCCTGATTTAAAACATGTTCATTTTAACACCATTCCAGAAAATTTTAAGGGAGATTGAGAAACACCAGAAGTCCGCATTGAGCATGAGAGGGAGACCAAGAAAGAGTGGGTCAATGTCAAGATGACTTCAACAAGTGGAGGTGATACACTAGATGAGCAACAAGATGAGTGGAGAAAGTAAAAAGGAAAAAAAAAAAAAAGCTTTGGTGTGTGGAATCTAAATACAAAGTCAACCTAATGAGAATGAGATGAACAAGATTCCAATGTTATTCCTCCTTTCTGAAACATAACCTAACCAATGATTTCTCAAACACTCTTTTCCTGTCACTGTACTATCACAGAGATTGAGGTACCTTATTAGCAAAATCAATCTCAAGCAAATATGTAGTCAGACCTGAAAAGACAATAATAAGATAAGGGGGTTCAACATGCGACCCCCCAACTTTTGTTCCGCGACCCTCTGGACGTCGGCCTGCTGGTCAACAGGGGTTTCGGAACTAATTCTTCATTGTAATAGTGGGTCGCGGGTCAAATTTTTCAAATTCAACCCGCAACCAGTTGACCCTCCAATTCCATCAGGTAATTGGAGGGTTGCAAAAATAATCCACCCTCCCCAAAAGGGGGGTGGGTCATGCAACCCAAAAAAAAAAAAAAAAGAAAGGGAGGGTCACAGAACAAAAAACCCCGTAAACCCCAAAAGCCACCCCGTAAAACCCAAAACCCCCGGGGGTTGCACGTCAAAAATGAGTTTCCATCCCCCCAGGTGCAGGGAAACTCAGAATTTCTGAATTCAACTTATACCTCACCACCGCCACACCAACCCACTAAACCATCCTAAAACCACCAACCACCAAACACCATCACCCATCCAAAAAAAACCCCTCCAAAACTCACCAAAATAATCAAAATCCCAACCAAACCC
>SMGU01008125.1:0-16681 GCA_004348175.1 Puccinia novopanici
GATGGGTTGATAAACAAGTAGGCAGTAAAAGAATAATGGCCAAAGGCCAGCAAGGACAGGAAAGGGGTGAGCTGAGAATCAAGAGCAGAGTATGCTCAGGGACTTGGATCAACAAAGAGAGGGACTCGAATAGAGCATGTCTCAGTGTTATGGGCTTGGAAACAAGTGAGGTTGTATTTCTGATGGGGAACAAAAGAAATACAACATGTAGGGGGGCCTGAGTTGAGGGCCTAAGATGAAAAATAACAGAAAAGAATTGAATAGAAAAGGAACAAAGGAAGCCCTCTTTGGGGCATGATCACAATTCTAACAGGCAGCAGTCAGTTTTCCATATGTCACCTCCTTAGGACCAACCAAGGCCTGGGGCACCCTTATGTTCAGCCCACGGGTTACATTGGCATTGCACTGGTGGCCCCAGGCTTGATATGGTGGTCTTCCAACCCAGGATGAAGCTTTATCATTCTGGTTTGTAAGCCAGACAATCCATCAGCATTAAGCTGGAAGTGGGACTGCCATGGTTTGCTTTTGTAAAACCCAAACCAGCATTGGAAGTTGCAGATCCGGGTCGGCAGGAGACTCCACATTATATTTTGTAAATACTGCACTCACATAACCTGAGATAGGCAAATTTCAGACCATGTTAAGTGCTTGTATGTCAGTGTCAGGCTCTATGCTACTAACCAGGTGATTTACAGCACTTGGTTGTGCTTTGAGTGTTGATGCATGAAGTTTTGGTAAGATTAAGGAATTCCTGTGGCAATTTCAATAAGATTAAATTAAATTAGTTCCAAGTATTTAAGCTTGTAGAACTTCTTCTCAACCTTAAAGGGAGGTAAATCCAGTATTATTACGTGGATTCTTCCTGATTATATAGCTAGGGAATAATTTATGGAGTGTAAGTAATAATACTTATGTGAAAGGTGGGCCTTTTACAAGGATGTGAGTGCAGATAACAACTTGGGGAAGTAGTTCAAATGAGCCTCAACACTTGTGCAAGTCACTACAGGAAGGTTCAGGCAGACAATTGGCAGTGTAGATGATGGTGAATGTGTGATTCAGTGGCAAGAACACTTTACAAAGCTGTGGGGATACTTATACTGACAATCCAAGGGAGTGTGTACAATAATATCAGTGCTGAAGGCACTTTCTGTTGGACTTGGAGGGCTGGGGGAAAATGCCAGAGGAAGCAGGTCCTTAAATTTCTCACAGGTACCTCTGAGGCGCTCATGGGGAGCCTATAGAAGCTGATGGGAAGCATGGAAGTGCCTAGAAATAATTAATGATGTCATATTGCCCAGCTATGGCACAATCAGGCTATGTTATGATGTCATAAATCAGGATGAAAGTGGGCCGGGTTGACTGGTCACCTGCGGCCCACTGGGTCATGGCCGGGTTTGGGCAGTGTTACATACAAAAATCATCAATGTGGCCCGACCCGGATTGACCCGGATTCTTTGCAAGCCAGGCTTGGGCAGATAAATACACACAATGAACCGGCTGAGTGGAGTCAGGGGCCGACCGTGCAGAATCCAGATTCTACAGTCTACTGTTTGCCCACTCAGACTTGACTCAACGGCGACCCAACCTCCCACTCGACTGTGAATTCTCTCATGGTGCCGCGGCTGAGGAAAGCTAAACAACCAGGTCCCCAAGTGAAACATCCACCACCAGGGTTGTCTACCATCACCAATCAAGATGAAAGGGAAATAGACAACCATGAAAATCCAGCTCAATCTCCCAATACACATAATGAAGATAATCCAGCAAGAACCAACCCAGACATTCAAGTTGATCCCAAGAATACTCAAGCAATGACAAGCGTCAAAGTAAACAAGACCAATTGGGAGGAACCTTTGGAGACTCAATCCACCAAACCTGACAAGAAACAACATCAAACGACCAGAACATTTGGGGTCACTTTGTCACCAAAGGCAAAGGTCAGTTTTTGTAATTTTATCTTGGCTATTGGTCCATCATTGCAACATCAATTTTAATCTTTTTTTATGCCTTACAGCCAAGAATTTGAAAGCCATCTGCAAGTATTGCCAGGCGTCTCTTACCGGAAAGAGTTCAAATGGCACAAAACACCTTTGGTGCCACATCCAGTGGTGTTCTAACTACCAGAACTCATCTACCCAACGCTAATCCAAGGGCAACCCTCTGGCGCCTTGGGGTCTTGGACGTTCTCTCAACAAGCTTCACATGAACTCCTGACCAAGATGGTCATCGCCCACGAACTACCATTCAACCTCATTCAACATCAATTTTTCAAGCTCTTTGTAGCCTCTTTGCAACCTCAATTCCGACTTTTTAGCCAAGTCACACTCCAATCTGATGTCATCTTGATGTATGAACAGATGAAAGATGCTCTTGCAAATGAGCTTAAATCCGTTGATTGTGTTTCTCTCACCACAGATCTGTGGACCTCCTCGAATCAAACCTCTTTTATGGTAGTATCATTCCATTTCATTGACTCCAACTGGACCCTACACAAGCGACTCATATTGTTCAAAGAGTTACCTAGTCCTCACACCGGACCAGCGATAGCCAATCAACTCATCTCCACCATCGTTGATTGGAAGATAATTGACAAGGTCGCCTTTATAACTCTCGACAATGCTTTGTTGAACAATGCTGCAATGACCCAAGTCACTAGTCTCCTGAGAGACCGCAGCAAGAATCCACCCGAATTGAAAGGCCAATTCCTTCATGTGCATTGTGCATCACACATTGTTAATCTAATTGTTAAGGACGGTGTGAGAACTCCTTTTGGGATGGGTGGCAGTCCTGCAAGGGGGAAATAACAGAGGTGATATTCAAGTATTTATGAAATATTACAACTGATACGGGTGGTTTGAAAGACCTGCCCCTCTAATGTACTACACAAGAGCTAACACAACAAATTTATTTATTTATTGTGGCTGACTAATGTTAGAGAAAACTATGTGTAGCAGTCTCTAATCAGATGTGGATCAACTTCTCTTTTATATGGATAATACAGCAGACTCTTATAATGGATAAGGAAATGTGTGAGTGGATGAGTTAAGGATAAAAGATGTTCAGACTAGTGGAAACTGATGGAAGTGGAAATTTTTTTAGAGTTTAATGTTTTGTGTTATAAGATAATAAGTAAGAGTGTGAGTGGATGATGATGAGGAGGAAGAGTGAAATAGAAAAGTGAGTTGTTTTTATAGGGTTTTATGTTTTTTTATGGATAGTTAAGGGAAAAGATACTAATATAAAAGTTGATTGTGAGATGAGATACGTGTATGGGAAGTGGGATCTCCTGCCAGTGGATGAGGTGGCTGGATGATGGATGTTGGAGGGGGAAAGGCCCTCCTTTTATATTGAAAGGTGAGGTATTTTGCTGGTGTGAACTCCAACTGAGGCATTTATGCTGGTGGGAGTTTGAACCATGTCTTCTGATTGGTCAGGATATGAAGGCTGAACCATGTATCCTGATTGGTCAGAGCTGAATCATGCATTCTGATTGGTCAGAAAATGATGAGTGAAAATAAGTGAACTGAACTGTGAATTGTGATTGGTCGGAACTTTATGACTGAAAACTGTGAGCTGAACCGTGAGTTGTGATTGGTCAGAACTTGAGGACTGAAAATATGTGAGCTGAACCATGAGTTGTGATTGGTCAGAACTTGATGAGTGAATCCTGCAAGCTGATTGGTCACAACCTCATGGCTGAAAGCTGAATCCTGATTGGTTGATACTAATTATGTACTTATAAACTACTAATTATGTACTTATAAACCTACTATCTACTATATATTTAGACTATGTATTTAAAGCTATGTATTTAGACTATGTATGTAGACTATGTATTATGTATTTAGAGTATGTGTTTATCTAACCAAACTATGTACTATACTATAATTATATTCTAAATAAAGTCCACTGGATAATACTAGTCAAAAGGGGTTCCACTGAGTAAAAACTGGGCTTAGAGTATTTATAAGGGAAAAATATGATAAAATATCTAAACTATGGGATATGGGTGGAAACTTGATCCTTTATCACATTTGATACTTGAAACCTAATTAGACCACCACAACGGCCTCAAAAAGCTCTTGAACGCAGTAAACAAAATTTGAGAAAGCGTACTGTTCATCAAAAGCACACCCTCAAGAAAGCAGATGTTTGAAAAATCAATTCAGCTTGCAAACATTTAAGTTAAAGCGCTCCCCTCAAAAGATGTTCCAACACGCTGGAACTCCACCTATCTGATGCTTAAATCATTGCTTCCTTACAAGGAGGCCTTCAAAAACTTAGCAATGGAGGATGCAAACTTTGCCACCTGCCCCACAGTACTCAATTGGGAGGAGATTGAAGCAATGAAATACTTCTTTGAAATCTTCCAAGAGGGTATGTTCATCTTTTTATTTCCTTCTTCCTACCCTCAATTTTATTTTATTCAATCGATTGGGGCTCATAGACTTATCTTCAACATGTACATAGTAACACTCATATTAGGAAAAACCCATTGCTCAACAGCACATCAGGTCTACATAAACATGAAGAAGATTGATCAACACCTCTTGATGTTCGTGAAAGAGAATTTAGGCCACACTTCCAAAATAATCAAGCCAATGCAAGATAAGTTCGAGAAGTACTGGACACAAATGAGGGATTTCGCCGCCATTGCATCAGTATTCGATACTCGCTGAAAACTTCATTTAGTAACGTTCATGCTCACCAAAGATCCCAACGACCCTCAATCTATTGAAGATGTCAAGAAGAATTTGTATGCTTGGTTTAGTGATGCCCCCTTTACGACATCATCAAAAGCTTCGAATCATAATCCTTGCCAAGAAAGCAATTCCATTGCACCCTCAAAATCAAAAGATAAAGACACTGCTGATGCTCAATTTAGGCAGTATCGTGCTGGTCAAATGACCACACAAAGTAGATCACCAACAGCTGAGCTGGATTTGTACGTTCAAGAGACAATTGCCATTGACGGATCTGATTTCGACCTTCTCAACTGGTGGAAAGTTAATTCCCCTTGGTTCCCTCGGCTTGCAATGATGGCCAAGATGATTTTGATGACTCCAACGACCTCAATATCGTCGGAATCTGCTTTCTCAACCAGTGGTCAAGTGTTAAGCGATTTGTGAAGCAGACTCAATGCAAAAATGCTTGAAGCCCTTGTATGTGGTCAAGACTGGATCATTGCCAAGGAAGGAATCCCAAGAGACCAAGACTCAGAAGTTGAAGAAATCAAGATGACTGATTAGGAAATTTTTTGATTCTATTGTCCATTATTTTTTCAAGAATTTCTAAATAAATAAGTAGTGACATTATATATATGACTATCAACTATAAGTATGGATATCAACTATAAGTATGGATATCAACTATAACTATGGGTTGAGGAAAAATAAGCATGAAAATAACAGATAATAAATACATGTGAACTACTTGGCTCCAGTACTCAAGTAGCCTAACATAGGAGTGCAAAATTACCCGGGTCTCCTGGGCCGACCCAGGAGCATCCCTGACCTGGACCCGGCCCATCATGATAAATAATTGGGCCGGGTTTGGGCAGCAAAACTGTGAATAATTATTGACCCGTCCTGACCCATAGAGAGGACAGACCCGGAGTGGGCCGGGTCGGGTTGGCCCAGACCCAGCCCACTTTCATCCTGAGTCATAAATCAATGCGGAAGCACCTAGAATAATTAAATGAGGTCATAGAGCACTGCTATGGCGTAGTCAGGCTATGCTATGATGCCATAAAGCAGTGCTATGAGGTCATTAAATTAAAATTTATATTTTTCTATAATGAGATAATAATTAGCTTTAATTTATGAGTCACTTCCTGGGACTTTATTATGATTTAATTAAGTATTAAATACTTCCTTGCAGCGCTTTCAGGTAGCTATAGATACTATAATACTCTCAGGGAATGTTATACTTTCAATTGTAAGTTTATAACAACTTTAAAATAGATAATTACATATTTTGGGTGCATCAAGTATGTGTTATTTTATTCTGGTATAATACTTAGAATAAAAGTAAAATAAAAAGGACAAAATACGATAATTTAAACAAAACTTGTCAAAAACAGACAAAACCATTTAATGCTAAACAAAACTGGGAAAAACTTGGTTAAGTGGTTCAAGATTATCCTAGAGTGTTCAAATAAGGTTTTTTAAGGTTATTTTTATGTAAATGATAGGCAAAAGATCATTGTAGGATTATTATAGCATTATTATGACTATATTTATCAGGATAAAATATAGTACATGTTATAATATTATTATTACAAGATGATAGTAGTTTTTTATGGCTTATTGCATAATTTATTCTTATAATTATGTAGATAAACTTGATGTAATTGCTTGGATAATATCAGGTATAATAATAGTATCTCTGCAGTTGACAGTCAGGCTCACTCCTCAAACACAACAAGTTGTTGGATTGAGCCTGATGGCACAAGAGCTCGCAGATGATTAGTTATGGTCAGACCAATGCTGCACAGGCATTCTACCGGCCAATTTCTTTTTGCAGTTCCACCCATTTCACAGGTGCAACCTGTGCTTGGTGGAGGTTGAGCACCAGTGGGCACCGGTTGGGGGTCCCATTGCCGCCAATGCCGCCAACAGTAGGCAACATTAAAATGGTAGACCATTGTTGGTTACCCTGCCAAAGTGTGCGGTTGGACAGCCGCTCTGTGTGCTGGTTGGCTTACTGTTGGAGTGGCCTGGTGGTTTATAAGCCTCCCACCCCACCAGCATTTCCCCCCACACATGCCCAATGTTCCCTCACCCCATGTCACCAATGATTGTGTTGTTCATTGTATCTGCTTCCTTGCCACAAGAACCTCAGCATCTTCCAGCATGTCGGCAATCTGGAAGCACAGATATTTGAATCAGACTATCATCAATTGGTAGTATCCAAAGAAAAGGATAATCTGTACTTTGTTTCTTCAACAGTTTGTTTGCCCATTTCAAAGACAAAATTGCTGCATCCTGGAGTTGTCTCATTAGATAATCAATTTTTTTTCTGTTCATTGTTGACAACAGTGGGCCGCTACGCTACATGGCTGATAACTGTTAGCGTAGTGGTTTTTTATCTCTCCCAAATTTGTGCAGCGTTAGTTGTGATATTGTTCCGCTACACTAACAGTTAGCGTAGCGGAAAATTCTCCTTGAAATTTTCTGTAGCATTAGTTGAAAATATTTTCCACTACACTAACTGTTAGCGTAGCTTTTCTTGAGCTAACAGAATTTGAAGAATCTGTAGCGTAAATTTTTTCCAGCTAACAAGTAGCGTAGCATAGCTCACTGGGAAACACTACACTACACTACACTCACACACTATGCTACGCTACACTGTGCTACATACGCTGCGCTACACTATGATGCACTTCACTACACAATGCTAACACTGTGATGCACTTCACTACACAATGCTAACCAAGTTATCAACTGGAATGATGATAGCTCTGGCTACATTGGTTAGGACCAAACAATTGGTCACTTGCTTGCTTCAAATTTATTTTGATTGAGCTGTTTTCTCATTCCTATTATAACAACTCTGATGAATGAATGCGTCCATGGGAGAATATCCGCCCGTGGTCTGCCATTCATCATTAGAGTCATCATACCAAGAACAATATTACAGTCAAACAAGATAAATGACAAATTTAAAAGAAAACATTAAATAAATTGATGATGATTGATGAAAGAGTCTTACAAATGAAAAGTGATGGAATGTACTGTTGTAACAAGTGAACGATTGATTTTTTGACACAGTTATTCATGTTTGATGGTCATATTCAAGGTTGTATCCTCATATGGTATAGCAGGACTAAAGTTGGTCTGTCTGAGGTAAAATGTGATCCACTGGCTCCAATTAGATCCAGGCAGAACAATCATGCCAATGAGCCCTGTGGACCACACATCACTCTCAGGAAGCTCAAATTATGACTCAAGATATACTAATGGAACCAATTTTGACCACAGATCTAAGTTCTTTACTACACTACAGCTACAAAAACAAAATTAAAATTAAAAAAAATTAAAAAAATTAAAAAAATTAAAAAAAAAAAGTAAAAGTAAAAGTAAAAGTAAAAGTAAAAGTATTGTGAATCAAGCGGGTTGGGCACAAGCCCAAGTCCCGTTGGCACTGTGCCAATGGGGATTGAACAAGTGCCAGGGGCTTGATCTGTCAGCTTGGACAGGGCAGGGATTTGGCACATCCCCAAGTTCCGCTGGGCTGATTAAAGCTCTTGGCCGATAAGATCATCTGTGACCATATCTGCACTCTCATCCAGAAGACTGTGAGTGTTTTTGCCTTCTTTTCTCTTTCCTCTTCCCTTTGCATGTTTCCCCTGTGCCGACATGCAGGAGATAACCGTGCCTCTCTTGACCTTGCCTCCAGAATAACTAGGTTTCCTTTGTTTTTTTTTAAAAAAAGACAACTTGCTGTCTTTATCGTTTTCTTCGCTTGTCATCATATGCAGCCCAAAGAGGTAGCTATAGCAGCTCAACTCATTACAAAAACTGTAAAAAAAGTATCGTTCGCGTTTTTGAAGATGTAACAAATAAAAAAAAATTATTGATCAATTTTTTAGTCGTGGCACCTTCACTTGGCTTCGGCCAAGTGGGACTTTGTCATGACCCACCCCAACTTTGCATGTGCAAGTGGGGGTTGGGTCAGTGCCAAGTGCACTTGAAGCTCGGCCAAGCAGACTTTAGGCTCGGCCAAGCGCACTTGGCCAAAATTTGGCCTGACTTGTGTGTGTGCCCAAACGCACTTGATTCACAATAAAAGTAAAAGTAAAAGTAAAAGTAAAAGTAAAAGTAAAAGTAAAAGTAAAAGTAAAAGTAAAAGAATTTTTTTTTTATTTTTTTTAAAAAAAAAGATGTGAACGTCCACTTTATTTTGATATTTTGACTGAGTTGTTTTTTATTGGTTGTCTTAGTGCTAGTCAAACTCATGCTACAGACCAGTTCCATTTCCAAAATCAGTGTCATAATGGTTAGCATAGCTCACACAGCCACCTTGCAGCAGAAGCTACGCTAACATGTAGTGTTAGCGTAGCTGATTCAAAAGCTATGCTACTTGTTAGTGTAGCTTTTTTGACAACTAACACCGCTACAACACCGCTAACAGGAAATCTGGTTAGCGTTAGTTGTACTTTGGGGAGCACAACTAATGCTACGCTAAAGCTACATTTCTTTTTTTTCAAAATCCTGTAGCGTTAGTTGTCAAAATTTGGCGCTAACGGTGTGGAACTACTCTTTTGAGGAATAGAGCTTGAGTGGGATGAGTGCTTGAAGGGCTGCCTCTCTGGGTAAGCTTGGGAGAGCAAAGATAAACAAGAACAAGAGTATGGACTCTTGAAGAAAAAGGTGTGGCTAATGATGATGTTCAGAGATTTCAGGTGATTGGTGTAAACCCAGACTGGTTACTGGAGTAAACAAGGTGAGGTGGTTGACTATAATACTTTCCTATAAGACTGTGACCAGTGCTAAGCAATACTTCTTGATTCCTAGTGAGCTGATGGGGAACAATAATGCAGGGAAAACAAGGCAGTAATTATAGTAAAAAGAGTGAAAGTCCAACTTGTGGTTGGGTACAACTGTGGGAAGGATGGAACATTCCAGAGCAGGAGAAAAACCAACATGTGGGTGCATATGAAGATGGAACAAGGGGCATAGTTGCATAGAACAAAATGGAAGGAAAACAAAGAGGGGGCATAATGGTGGCATAGGTAGAGTTGTGGTTGTGTGTATTGTTGAGATTTTTCCTGTGTCAAACTTGTGGTTGGGTGTATTTGATAATTTTCATGTGTCAGAGTTGTGGTTTGATATGTAGAAGGGGTTATGTTGTATTTCCTTGGGGCTTGCTGCTTGTGTAATCTTGGGTAGTGATTTGCTTGTGACATTGAAGGGGGCCTGTGTCTGTAATATATTCCTTCTTGTGGGGTTTGTTGAATATTTGAGTCCTGAGGAAGATTGGCTTACCACAATGGTAGCTTTAATGTAGCATAGCTTAATAAGCTAACGCTACAGGTAGTGTAGCTGGCCCACTGTTGTTGTTGATGTTGTGATTTATATTTCCAATTAACTAGTTGTAAACATTTGAATCATGCCAGAACAGCACTTTTCAATCATGTCAACCAACGTTTTGGCAGTTTCCTTGAACTGATTCATCACCACAACCAAAACATTACTCTTCATCTTCAACCAACACTTCTTTGCCTTAAAACTATCCAACACTCTCCCCAATGCCTTGATCCCTGCTGCTAGAATTTTTTTGGTTGTATGGATGCCGTTAGCAACTTCTATATGTCACTATCTTCTTCTGCTGCCAGGTTTGTGGGGAGGGGGCCTACTGGCAAGGTGATTTTTGGAACAGGGGGGGGGGGTACAACAAAGTTGTGAGCCACATCACCAGATGTTGATGGGAGCTTTAAAAGTTTTCTGGCAGAGATTCCATTGCCGCTTGGTATTTTTTTGTGTGTGTGTGCAGGGATATCCTTCCAACTGTTTGCCTGCTCCTCAAAGCTGTTGGTGATGGTGTCCCATTGCTGATCACCTTTATTTTGTCATTGTCCTTGTTATTGATTGACAAGACTTGTATGTCATGACATCATCTTCTTTTTTATGCATCATCATGTGATTAACCACTATTTCAACTACCAAGAAATCAGTAATTTTGGCAAGGTAGTAAATGTGTTTAAATGCACTACCAAACCACAGGAAGAAGGGGCAGGTACATGAAATGAGCCTCCCTTGGAACAAGGCGGCAGGATCATCAAAATGGAAAAAGTACAAGAGGAGCACCAGGTTGGTCCAGGACAACATGATGTACTGATAAGACCATCATAAAAACTTGTTTTAATGATTTGTTGTGGTTGGGTTGATTGAAAGTGATCACTCACATGACCTGGGTAGCTGTAAATAAGAAACCCCAACAACTCAAAGAACCCCAGTGTGTATTCATCTGCTTTATTTTTCTGAGATGTTTGAAACTGACTGACTCCCTGGGCTTGAAATCCACCTTCAATGTTGTAAATTTGATTTTTGTATGCTGGCTTGACTTTGTTGCAAAACATTTTGGTGACCTCATCGATTCTTTGTTTCTTGGGGGAGGAATATATTGTGACTTGAGTATCTTGTGCCAAGCCTCTGGGTAATTGTCTGTGTGCATTCCCTGGTGTGCTGTCTAAACATTAGACCAAAAAAACCAGTTTTGTGTTTTATAATGAGAAGCTTACATGAAAAACTTACTGTATGAAAAATAAGACCAGTTTTTGATATTCTTATGCCACTGGGCCTGGACATAGTGAGCAAATTCAGGCTTCATGTTGTGCCATTTATGCAAGAACAAACCCATCCTGCTCTCAGGATAATCCTCTGCAAAAAGGAAAGTCCTGAAGTCGGCTAGGGCTATGTTGGCAATCTCCATGATGTATGTGGTGGATTATCCTTTGAAGGCCTTGAGGACATGAAAGGAGCACCAGTAGTGTTTAGGTGCAAATTTGCCAAGATACTCTCATATTTGTGTTGCACTTCCCACTTGATTGCTAGGAGAAAATTGCTCATAACAGCAAATGGAACCAAGCCTGTTGAGGCACACAGCCAAGACATGATTGAAGTGACCGGCTGCCCGGTGTCAATTCATGATGTTAGCTTGAGATCTTCAAGTTATAGAAGTGGTTCAAGAAGCTGTGTACTTAGCAAGAGAGGCAGTAAAGGCAAAACATACTGTAATTCCCTTGCCAAGAACTGGACAGCAGATCATGACAGTGTAGAAACTAATTTTGTGACTGTCAGAGAGGAAGTAGTTTGATACTGAATTGTGTGTGAATTCAATGAATAACATTGATCGACTATACTTCTGCATCATCTCCTTCTGCCGTGGTGATTTGGAAGGAGAAAAGAAAGTGGGGTGAATCTGTGATGGTGGGTGCCTGGGTGTTCCATCCTTCACTACCAAAAAATTGATCCCACAGAGCAAGTGATGTAAAGACATTGTGGTCTTAATGTTTGGCCAGGTCCCACACTTGAGTTTGAATGAGATAGTGGACATGGTTGTAACAAATCTTGTGAGCCTCAGGGATCAAGATTTTCTTGTCTTTCTCTGTATCTAAAATGAAATCAAGCCATATGGTGAATATTGAGATGGGTACACAACATCAATGAAATGAGCTGCTTACTGGGAAAATCTCAAGATCTAATAAAATTCGCCCAATGGCCTTCAGTTGCAGGCCAGAAATCACTTGCGGAGTGAGCCGCTGTTCAACAATCTGGGGTGAGCAAGATCTGAGCATGTCTTCATGGGAGTATGGGTCACTGCAAGAAAAACTCAATCAACTGCCTGAAGTTGAGTGAGTTTTTTCTTGCAGTGGGTTGTGATTGTGCTTCCAAAACCACAAGACTTGGAGGGATTTTGTGGGGATGTGATGTTGAAAATTCTGAATCTTTCAAGGCACCCACACTTCCAAGTTTTCAAGTGGCCCTTGCACAAGTTGGTTTAGGATGAAGGTGGCCCGGATGCGGACAAGTATAGTCAAGCTTTAAATGGTATGTGGCAGGTCAACTGCCTTGGTTTGATGCCATGGTTGGGCGGGATGGAAGAGTGTTGAATCGTGTGTTTTGGCTGCTCCAGCAGATGGTGGCCAGCATTGCTTGGACAAATGCATGAGCATCATCAAGTCAATTGCCCAGAATAGTGAATAAGTCGGGTTAGTGGGAAAAGCTGGAGCTGTGCCCACCCAAAAGTGTCAAACCAATCAAAGTTGTCCTGGAGCTTCCTGGCTTCCACCGTGGATAGGCAAGTCTTCAGTGAATCGGAGGGAAACAAAGGTATAGAGATATCTTCTACAAGTGGATATGTGACTGAGGTAGGGTTGGTTCAAGTGATGGGAGGCATGTCTGGGAAACAGATGCACAAGAGATATGGATAGGATAGTCGAGTGTGGCTGTGGGAGGGGGTTGAAGTAGTATGGGTGTGTCTTGAAAGAAGGAGTTTTTTGTGCACAACAGGAACAAGGAAAGATTGGTGATGACTGAGGCCAGCTTTAAAATGGGGGTAACTGTGACAAGAGACATGACAACAACAGTGTAGCTTATAAGAAGAAAGGTGTGATGACAGGGAAGAGGCCCAGGCTCCAGATGAGGAAGAATGAGATCAAGTGGATATCATCAAGTGGATAACATCAGCAGATGATGGCAAGCGCTCATCTGTTTATATATCTTTTGTTGTTAGCTTGTGAGGAGGAGGACTTAGAGAGCACAGAGCTGATTGAGGGAGCCAGCGAGGAGGTGAAGACTGGCCTCACACCAACCATTGCACACTGGTTGAGTGGGCGGGACAATCTTGGCTGATCATCATTCAAAATTTGGTCATGAAATCATAAAGACCATGACATATATATATATATATATATTCACAGGGACCTGTCACAAGTCATAAAACTCTATTGAAAATGGCCTGCCAAAATTCTTCACTATGTTGTTATGTTTCACATTTTATGATTTCACCTATCCCACCTACATAAGCGCAGTTAAAAGCGGGGTTGGGAGATGTTTGCCATGCGGGGTTGTAACTGCATATTTGGCGGCCGCGCGGGGAAATTAAGAATATCCCTAGTCCCCACAGTATCTTGAGTATCCCTCCTCGTGAGCCCCACCTACGCTGGACTTAGAGATTTTCCAGCTTCACCACCCGTCGTCGCTCCCCTGCCGGCTCACTTTCACCGGCCACCACACCTCCCCGCTGCTTCACGGCCACCGGTGTTCACGGCTCACTTTGGCTCACTTCTGGGGCACCAACAGCCCAACAAAAACTAGATCTTGAGCTGAGCTGCCTGCACCAACACAACGCAAGAGCGTGAGTACGCGTACTAGGACGCATGGACAGTCGTCTCCTTCCCAAATCGACAGTTTTTATTTTTCAATATTCATTCTTAATTTTATTTTTTGACTTTTTCTAAAGATATGTATAACATCTCGTTGTAAAGGTAACTCTTGAATATAAACTGCGCCCAAGTGTAGTATATTATTGTAAATCATTTTATTTTATTTGAAGCCAAGCCATCAAACACCAACGTCATAAGATGTAGATTGAATCGTGCCAGAGACATGAGTGGATTGAAGCAAAGATAGAAAGATAAACCCGACAGAGAGAAAATGGATGAGAAAGATTGAAAACATTGGCTTATCAAGTCAAACAAAAGATGGACAAAAATCTACAAAGCTATTCAAGAAATACCACCTATCCATCCAAGTAGTAGCCAATTAGTAGCTTAGGGTGCCTCGTTATGTTCTGCGCCAGGTTGACGATCTGCTGCGGGGAGCAAGCCAAGGCCGGGATCTATATTTTCCGCTTCTTCCTCTAGCATACCATCTTGCATTTCTTCATTACCACCCTCCTCAGAAATTTTTCGAGCTTAATGTATTTCTTCTGCAAACCACGCAACACTTTCCAAGTGTGCTCAATCTTCATTGTCTTGATGGGTCTGTTTTTGATAAGCGATTCCAAGTTGAGACCATTTTTCTTTATCACCAGCTTCAAGTTAAATTCCGCCAAGCCTGCGTCCGTATTAGTACCAGGCCAACCACGAGAATCACCACCGTTTGCATCTGAGAAAATCTTTCCTAGGACTGACAAGAGGTATGCCCAATTCTTAGCAGCACTACCTTTGCAAACATCTTTGTATGCTTCGGCTCCTGGGATCCGCCTGGGCTGGCGCATCTTTGCAGTCCTGTTTTTGACAACAGCAAGATTTGATCGACCATCATTTCCACCACTACCACTATCGGAAGTATTAATTCCTTGCATACCAGGATTGACAGTTTCAGTTCCTTGGGTGGCTTCCTTCACCAGGAGTATTCTGCCCTTAGTCCCTGCTGCAAACGAATGGAAACCGCCCATTGGATCTCCGTGCTTCATGAGAATTCGAAGGTACTGTTGTCCAATGAAACTTCCGCCTTGGAAAAAGAAATTACTGGTGTGATCTTGCGAGGCAAGAACAAGAAAACCTTCGATTTGCATCGCATCACTGATTTCTTTAAGCTGAGCAAAAATATAAGGAAGAATCAGCAAATAGCATTGTACATAATCACCATTACCCAGAACTCGCCTGTCGTTAAATGTTAAGTTTCCACGTGTCAACCCATTCCATCATTTTCTTTTGTGAGGGAAGTCGTTTTTTCTGTAGAAACACATCTTCGAAAGTTTCGGACTCTGATTCTTGCTGGTCTTGGCCGGACTGTGGGACAGAAGGCAAATTATTCACTTGATGATAACTTGCTGCCAATGATTGATTCCGATCTGAGAGGTCAAGGTCGGCTAAACCACAAAGCAAAAGAATCACATTTTGAATTATTTAGTGAGCTCACTCAAGCAAGCATTTACATGGTAGTTGCTTACTGCAATGAAAAGTATCTTGTGCGGCTTCATTATTAGACATGAATGTATTCCACTTGTTGTTCCTTCGCATTCGGCCCTGCCCAAGGTGAGTTGCTATTGCCACCGCTGGTCGAGAATATTCCAAGCTGAGGAGGAGGATCTTTCGATGATATTACAGATAAAGATCCTCCGCAGCCAGTTTGACTTCCTCGTTCAACTTGCGAAACTTAATGTGCGTGGATTGGAGGGCGCGGAGCTTGTGGGTTGGCATCTTCTCGTAAGCAGCCATTGCTTCAGCTGAGAGGCGGAAATTTTCAGATGGTTTAGACAACTGTATAGGGTTGTTACCTGAAGAGTTCTGGGTTATTGAAGCAGCTTGGCTAGGTTTATTGGACGCATTTTGCTTGGAATCGTGCCTTTGCGACAAGATGGAAACATCATTCATTTCTGGCCTTGGGGGTGGGTTGCTTGTGGGTTGTGAAGGCTGTCGTTGTTGACCGGCTGCATCATTCAAGCTACGAGCTATATGTTGAGAATGGCCCAGAGAGGCCGGACCATTTGGTGTTCCTGTAGTGAGTCTCTGGTTAGGGTCTTCAAGGCCAGCCAATGATTCTTCTGGACTGTTGAAAGTGGGTGGAGGTCGAGTATTTGGAAAGCCAATGGAGTTCGAAGCGGGATAATTGTCGGCTTGTGAGTTGCACCGAGATTGACTGGAATAAGGCAGGTTGGATATACTGGCTCCGGAGCTAATTTCTGGGTTCTGCTGACTATATCCCTGAAATTCAGTGTTCCAACCTAAATTAGATGTCATTCTATTTCCATACTGGTTCAAGTAACCTTGATGGGAGATATAATTGTGTGCAGGATTTGGGCAAGGCTGTAAGCTTGTGGAGACCTGGGAGTGCGGATTCGGGTTGTGCTGGTAGTTTCCAGAGGTATTTTGGGAGGCATGATTGTGGTTCGTTCCAAAGTCATAGGAGTACCCGTTTGCAAAACCGTGCATTTGACTGATTTGTGATGATCTGAAGGAAGCTGAGTTCTTGAAGAAGAAGAAGTTAAGGATGAAGATTTGACGAAGTTCTGCTTTGTGACCAAAGCACAACTTATGCAATTGTCATGAAACCCTTTGACTACAACCTTCTATGAACTCATTACACCACCTAGGATGAATCATTTTAAACATCACATCACTATGGCAGTCCACACAACAGAGAAATCATACTTTCAATGAATTCTCATGTAAGTAATCTTATAAGTATCTGGGATTCCTGCCATTATTCCAGCCTTAGGAGGTGTT
>SMGU01008135.1:0-22125 GCA_004348175.1 Puccinia novopanici
CACTTTGACAAAATTCATGGTCTTCCTATCCCACTTTGTCTGTGACACTTTCTGCACATTTTATGATAGTGATAGCTTTCCCTTGTCATTCAAACTTAGATCAAATAATTCTAACTTGCTTTATCATACAAACTCCGCCAATGCTCCTTCATTCAAGTTGTATCCCTTCTCTGCCGCCACCCTGCTTTTTTTGTACCTCAGATATGCTTCTGGATCCCAAAAACTTTCCTTGACTTAGTTTTTTTATGTGGCATCTCGAATCTTTCCTATATGTCATTTTATTTGACCGGAAAACCCAAGTCAGTTGAAAGAATTAGAAACTTGAAATTAATTAGTTCACCTCAATTTCTCCTTTGGTTGTAGCCACTGGAGCCACTTTGGCAGTTGACAAAGTGCCGATGTTAGCAAGAGATTGGCGTTCAGAGGCTCAGGAATAGAGAGTCTGCTGGGCGTGGTGCTTCTCTTCTCGAGCCTTAGCAGCCTCCTTGGTGCCTGTGATCTTCTTTCCCATAGACTTACACTGATCTCTCATGAGCTGGGTGGTGACACCTTTGCCCCAAGTGCCAACCTCAAAGACAGTCTCATTGGGTGTGAATGAGTTGACTTTGGCTAACAGTTGATTTCTTAAATCCATGGTCTCATCATCATCATCATCATCCTTTTACTGCTTCACAGTGGTGGGTCAGGCTGACTTGCCTGCTTCTAGTGGTTTCCAAACTTGAAATATTGCATCAACAGAAGCCTCTTCATTTTTTGTCCCACTGAACCCCTTACTGTTCAAGACAAACTCTTCAGAGCGTACATAGCTCTCATTACTGGAAGAACTTTGAATCTTATCATACATCTTTTGGGAGCGCTTGACGGCCGTTCCAAGGGCCATTAGACCTGATTTAGGGAAGACTAACGTCTCACTAACATATTCAGTCTTGGCATCAAGGTGCTCTTGAGGGATGGTTCCAATCACCAAATTGGAAGAAAAGTTGGTTGGCCTTGAGTCGAGACTGTTAGGTAATGGACAAGTGAGCAGAGGCCAAGATAGAAAGAGTTGTAGATCCATGAGGAAGACTAGTTCTGTTTGGGTGACAAGTGAATATGCCCAGCCCTTTCCGACTGGCTTGGGCAGTACATCAGACTTGGGTGAACGAAGGCACCGGTGGAACTGGGAAAATAATACTTGGTCACATTTTTGAGGATTTAGATGTCAATCCCTCAGGTGGCCAGATCTGTGACGACCAGGGTGTTGGTTTGGTATGGAACAAGTTGAGCTGTTCACGATTAGCAGTCTGGTCAAGTGAACCGTAGATCATTGAGACACGATAGCCACCAAGATATTCTATATACATGATTTTTGGTGGCGGTGAAGGCAATGGTTTGATGAGATGCAAGCTCCTGAGTGGGCTTTCTCCGAATTTTGAGAGGTTTGACCCGGAGCCTTGTGAGGATTTGGGTTGGAAGCCATCATCCTGGTTGGCTTGTTCAGTTGGGTTGGCCTTGGGTACACCAACAATGTTACCAACCAGGACCAATAGTGCAGCCTCCTTTTCGATTGGCTTGACGCTCACGAAAGCGATCTGGAGATCGTTAAGCCCGGCGGGCTTAAGCTGAAACATCACCTCTGTTAATCAAGTATTAAGCCTGCCGTGCTTAGTTAATTCAAATGAGAAAATTGTTTGGATGTATAGTTTTACTTTCAGGCTGATTTTTTTTTGTCCTACAGTAAGAATGAAAAAAATTGATCATCATGACCTATAAGTTTAGAAATATACTTTTTGCTGAAAAAGGCATAACCCTTGCTGAAATCCAAATTAAAGAAGGAGGTACTAGTAAAGGAAGAATGATAATCTGTTTTTTCAAGCCATTTGTGTTGATTTTTCTTCTAGAAGAGAGAAACAAACAAATTTTAATGTTTTGCTCAAAAATTAACAATCTAAATTCTAGAAATATCCTCAATTAAAAAATCTATGAAACTAGATATTTTTAATTATTCATTTTGGGAAAAAATTACATCACTCACATCTTAGCAGAGTTTGGTGCCAAAAAAAAAGGTAATTTCCCCATCTTTGAACTTTTCACCACTTACTACTAGTGAAGGGGGGTCATTTGATGTTTGCAAAAAAGAAATTTCCACCCAAATCATACAATAAACTACCATTTTTTTCAATCCAAGACATCATGCTAAGATCTTTATGATGTATGGATTTTTTAATGATTCATTTTGATAATTTCAACACTCCAATGTTGAAATCCATAAAAAATTCATTATTCAAAAATCACAGTTTATCATTTTTTTAGCTTAATCCTGGAGACTCTCCCTCAAAATATCATCCTATTTATTTTTATCATCTTTTACATTCCCAAAATCAACAAGCCCATTCCATTTTTATCAAATTTTATATGGTATGCAATGCACATCAAATATTTTCAAGAAAAATTCAAAGATCCATGGAGATCATGCAGGATAAAGTGCTTCTTATTCACTTTTTGATTGCAGGGCTGAAATAGGGTGTTGGGAATAATTTCATCAAGAAAAAAAATCAACAAGTAGTTAAGGAATCTTTCAACTCCATCCTTCTTGTATTCCCTCAATCTGTGCAGAGATACAACATGGATAAGTTTAAGTTATCACCCAGAATACATTCATATATTCATTGATACATTAAGAGAGGTTTGAAGCATTATTCTAGGTATAACTAAGTTACTTTTGGAAAAACTTACTCATTACTTCCTGTGATTTAAATTTTTGAAATATTTAAATCATACTAAATTTCACCATCTGACGTCCATCTCCCCAAATTTTACCATGGAATGTTTTTACTTCACTCTTTTTTAAAGCAAAATCTTAACTGATTATCCATTATGGAACATAGAATTGGATATATCATATCTTAAAGAGGTATTTTATTATTTAATTTTACTTCTTCTCATTTGGAAGACTTGAATAACTTAAATAACAAATCAATACTCAGTTAAAAAATCATAGGAAATTTATTTCATGATATATTTCCTCTCAAAATGAATTAATTCCTGTCAATGAGTGATTTTTTGAGTAAATTAAATTCTAAATTAAGAAAATTTCTGGATAATAAGATTCATTTTAATGCATATCCTATGAGTGGCCTTGCAATCCAGAAATGAAAATTTCAACTTGAAAATATGAAACTTAGCCAGAGAAATTTTTCTTAATGAATAATTCACTTGAGCTACATCTTTCAGAATCTTCTGAAACTTCAATGAGAATTATGATTTTATTTTGATTTCAATATTTTGAAAGAGGTGTATGATGTGGAAGCAACCTTTTCTTGAAAGAAAATTTGTGCCATTTATGGTGAAATGGGTTTGATTAGGAAAACTGGAAATTATTCAATAAAATCCAAGTTGCCCTTATTTTTAAAAAGATATTTCAACTGTAATGTTCCAAACCTATTACGTCTGAAAGATGAAATAAAATTTAGCCTAAACAAGCTTCCAAAAACATTGAACTGAAGCACTAGAAATTTTGATGAAGCAATAGTACCATTGCCTTGCCATTTTCTTGTTTTTTTCATGTTTTATTTTTAATAATATTTTTCGGTTATAAAATCTTTTTTAGTTTGATAATTTTAATAATAAATCTTGAACCCATTAACTGTGAAATGATAAGAAATCCTATTTCTTCTTCAAAATTTCAGAATAAACCATATATGATCTTTCAGGAGCTCTTCATAATATATAATCTACATTCATATCTTGAATTCAATCATCATTGGGGAATTATCTTTTCATTTTTCACTTTTTTGCTACTTGAAGAAAACAAGAGGATGTCAGGCAATCATGTCTTAATTCTTTGTGACCACAAGATTGAAACGAGGAATGTTTGTTGATCTCTTGATATAGGGTTTTTTTGGAAGAATAGATTTTTTTGAAAAATTTACTTTTCAAGATATCCTGATAATGGAAACATTGGATGATAATTTATGATAGAAAAAAGAAATGGGTGAAAAAAAAAATGGAGATAGGAAATGATAGGATCAAGCCATATTCATTAGTTCCAGAGTTATTTTGAATGTAAGAAACAAAGAAGCTTACAAATGGAAACAATATTTCAAGTATCATTAAATCATGATCAGTAATGTGTTAGAAAATCCAGATTATTTAATTTCATATTTTTTATCTGATTTCTCAAACAAATCAGTGAAAGAACCTCATAATAAATTCAATAAAAGTGTGGAAATGTAAAATTTTACTTATAATGAAATAAAGCTACTGTTAGTAAATTACCAGGAATAAGTTCAAAAGAAATTAACAGTTTAACATTAACAGAACATGCCCCACCAAACCAAAGGGCTTTTTATTAATTTGTAACACTTAAACAAAATTTACATAAATCTTAGCTTCACCAATGGTGATATTGCCTTCTATGGTTCTGCCAGGATCATGAAATGGGAGTAAAACTCAATTTCAAAGACCCTCCTTTTATACCACAAAACTCCCCCCAACTCTTACCATTTCCATCATTTCAAGCACCTACCTAAAATAAAAAATTCACCTTAAGAA
This sequence comes from Puccinia novopanici, assembly GCA_004348175.1. Lineage (NCBI taxonomy): Eukaryota > Fungi > Basidiomycota > Pucciniomycetes > Pucciniales > Pucciniaceae > Puccinia > Puccinia novopanici. Next base: position 4,534 of record SMGU01008135.1, read on the forward strand.
TTTTCCTTGTCCATATCAACACATGCGTATGATCATAGCCTTTTTCCATTTCCTACCTCCATTTTTTTGCCTTTCTACCCATTTCCAGTTGCGCTTCTATTCTCCAACCCAATTCTGCTCCGCCTTCATCTTTCTATTCCCAATGTATTCCCTCCTCTTCTCTGTAAATATTCCTCAATGCAAAGTTGAATACCTGATCTAATTATGTCTTAAGTGTTCTCCGTTTAATTGTACATCAGACCGGCTATGGAAAAGCAAAAAAAATAAAAATTGAAGGCCAGTAACTATGGTTCAAAAATTTCCGCATTATACTTACAAGCGGCAAACAACTGGCTTGTCAAGAATCCTTGAAGACGACTAGTGTGCATCATGCCTGATGATCCTATTTTTGCCAAGGCCTGTTGCAACCCAGCCTGTCTGTTAAAGAGACAATTGCTCAATTTGCAGCTGAAAGGTGTTGAGCAGATGCCAGGAGGCTTACCAACTAGAAACTCCACTTCCAACAACTACCTGTCCCACCATGTCAATGCCACCCCCAATAAAATCAAAATCACCATCACCTCCAATCCTTCCTCATCTTCCCGGAACTCACTCACATTCTCCACCCTCCCCTGAAAGCAATCTGTGCAAGTCTCACCAAAAGCCTTTACAATGAACGCAAACAGATTTGGAAAGAGAGGGAACCTTGGCTGGACTTCAAGAGAGACTATGTGAGCTTAGTTGACTGCAGAATTATTGATGAACAGGACAATAAATGTGCCTGCACCCATGGCCATTAAAGATCCTCTCTCCCCAAATGCCCCAAATGGGAATCTGGATTCCCCTCAGCATGGAAAAAAACATCTAGCAACACTCAAGAGAAAGATGCAAATATTAATAACCAGCTCTCAGAAGGTAGCATCAATGCTATCACCTATCTACCCAAAGACATTTCAATCCTGCAACTGTTTCATTTCTCTTCTTCACATTGTGGTGGGCGCTTTCCCCCTGTGAAAAAATTCATGGGAAATTTTCTACAACAACTACACCCATCACAGGAATCTCGAAGTGTAAAATTGAGGGTGTTGCATCTTACACTGCAAAAAAAACTTGATCAACTGCCTGCAGTTGACATTCAGCATGCTCCAGCCAAGCTTCCATCCAAACTCCACATGTTTGCATATGTAGATTTTTTGGCACAGTCACTGTGCAGTGTGCACAGTGACTGTGCATCCAAGCTTGGTTGAATCAATATTGGAGAAAGGTTTGAGTAACACCACAAGCTTCCTTGGACCTTCAGCATGTCAACTGCAGGCAGTTGAGCATGTTTTTCCTGCAGCGTTAATGGTTATAATATGATCAATGCTATCATCTATCTACCCGCAAAAACTTCTATCCTATGAATTTTTCTTCTTTCTTTCTCTGCTTTTTATTCTGATTGAAATTTCCAATCCAAGTGACATGGTTATAAATCATGATGCCCACGTGAATTGGGACTAAAGAATTGCACAAGTACATGGTATACCTGCGGCACAGCCGCCATTGAACACCAGTTTATAATAGCACCAGTGATTCCCCCCCCCCAAAAAAAAATGAAATAAATAATTTGAAGGCCTAAAATAATTGATGAAATACTTCAATTATTGTTTCAACTGAAAGTAATTTGTCTTGGGATTGGTATCTTCATTTCATGTTTATGAATTCTTTCTGCAATATTCATCAGTTATGTGAATAGGGGATGTGGTTCTTCTCTGAAAGTTATAAACAGTATATTGCCAAAGTAACAATGTTTTTGGCAGCTTACACCATGCTATTTGAAACAAAAAAATGGTTCAAATTTCTGAAAATACTAAATAAAAGCTCTAATCTAAATATGGAAATCATTCAGTGTATGCCTAATTTCCTGAGATCATATGAATTTGATTTAAGGATGAAATTTCTAAAATTAAGGGAAAATGAAATCCTTTTTTTTTTTTCAAAGATATATGCTTATTTCAAATATCTAAAAATATCTGTGGTTGGTTTAGTCTTCATAAAGCAATATTGATCAAAATATGAAAGAGTGATTGATGATAAAATAATGAATTTGTTGCACTTTTTTCCAAAATACCACCTTCCATCAAATAAAATTTATTTCTATACATTAATTGTTGGTAATTTATACCATGCCTTCAATGTTGGGGTAAATTTTTGGCTCACTTCTTTCTAAGGGATTTAAAAGTTGATTGGGTTGGAGGGTAATATATGAAAAAATAGATAGAAGCATGGATACAAGTAGGATAGAGGAGGGATACAGATGGAGATAGAGATGGGATAAGGCATGGATACGTGAAGGAACCCCCATGGAGTTTCCTAACTTTTTTTCCTGGTGTCACTTTATTAAACCTTCCAACTTCACACAGTGATATGTGATACTGAAAATTCATTCTTGTGCCTGAAAGAAATGTTCCAGTTTTCCACCTGTAAGCAGCAATGATGAAGATACCTGTGAGATTCTTGAATTTTCTTTGAAGTGCCTTCAAGTCACTTTGAATTATGTGATCATCTTGCTTGGCAGTTACTTTTATTTCAATCAAGCTGACTCAAAGTTGCTTTGAGTTATCTTCAAGCTGTTTTGAGGGTAATTTGATATCTTTGAGGTGCCCATTCCCCTTGAACAGATTTTTGAAAGCCAGTCAATCACGTAATGGTAGATTTAGTCATATTTGATACTACCTAATTCATAATTTATAATGTATAATTGATAATTGATAATTGATGATTGATGATTGATAATTGATAATTGATAATTGATAATTGATAATTGATAATTGATAATTGATAATTGATAATTGATAATTGATAATTGATAATTGATAATTGATAATTGATAATTGATAATTGATAATTTATAATTGGGGTGTTCAAAGCTGATTCTTAAACTAAATTTTACATAAATTCATAAATTTTTCCAAAACTTGAAGAAATGTTATTATTGAAGGTTATCACCAACTTTCATGTGGTTGGTACATTGGTCATGTTGGACTTATCATTTTATGTAGAATGTGGTTTAAGAATCAACTTTGAACACCACTAATTTATAATTTTATAATTTATAATTTATAATTTATAATTTATAATTTATAATTTATAATTTATAATTTATAATTTATAATTTATAATTTATAATTTATAATTTATAATTTATAATTTATAATTTATAATTTATAATTTATAATTTATATTTTATAATTTATAATTTATAATTTATATTTTATAATTTATAAGTTATATTTTATATTTTATAATTTATAATTTATAATTTATAATTTATGATAGGGGGTATCAAATATGATCAAATCTACTATTATTAATTGACAGTTTTTCAAAAAGCCACCATCTTTGAAACATGTTCTTCACCAATAACCTCTTAGGAGCCATTAATGAAGAAATTTATGTTTTAATAATTGAATGGTTTCTAATTGTGTATTTGTTATATTTGTTACCCCTAATCAATAATTTATAGTTTATGATTTATGATCTATAATATATCATTTATGATTTATAATTTATCGTTTAAAATTTATCTGTTATTTTTAATTTTTAATTTTTAATTTTTAATTTTTAATTTTTAATTTTTAATTTTTAATTTTTAATTTTTAATTTTTAATTTTTAATTTTTAATTTTTAATTTTTAATTTTCAATTTTTAATTTTTAATTTTTAATTTTTAATTTTTAATTTTTAATGTTTAATTTTTAATTTTTAATTTTTAATTTTTAATTTTTAATTTTTTTTATTTAGACTCTGTTTGGCTGCCCCCAAGTGCTATAAAATTTCAACATGTGACACATAAGACACCTGCCCCAGTTAGGGAAGAGGTTGCAGCTCCATGGTTATGTCACCCAGGCTTGTTTGGTGCGCTGCATCAAAAAACAAAGAAATGTACACCACCAGGCCACAATCCTTTTGGGATTGACTGTAAAGACCATTTCAGTTTCCAAAATAAATTTTATTGTTGTGATTTTCCTGCCTCAGCTGCCCTAGGCTTTGCCTCTCAAGTCTCTCTGCGCTCTTTTCTTCTTTTCTGCCCACTCTAGTACACGCTTCTGCACAAACCTAATTGGACTAGAGTGATACATTTTTAGCTAAAACTCTCAGTAAGTTAGTGTTCAAAGCCATCCATATGAACCTTACTGATATCATGTGAGGAAACTTAGACTTGTCAAGATTCTTCAAGAACCTCTTTGGCTTCCCTCAAGATTCAATTCAAAGCAAACCTTTGGCATCAAGATTGATTGCGCACAGTAAACTGCATCTCTATTTTTCTCAACTCACTCAACATTGACTCATTGGCACAATCTCCTTTAGCCCCACAACGTAGATTCCTTTCTCCTTTGCTTGCTCTCACATCTTAGTATCCTGATCCTTTATTTTCTGTTTTTCTACCTTATTTTCTTTCTCTTTCTTTTTCCTTTTTTTGTTGACTCAAGAATTTCTTTTTCCTCTTTAGCCTATCTTCAAAAACTTCCACCCTTTTTCACCCTAAAAAGTCCTAAAACTCATTCACTTCATCGTCCTCAGTGGTATGTTGTCCTGTTTTATTTCTCCTGTGTCCTTATTTTTCATGTTGATTAATTTTACTGGCCTATTAGGCCTGGTTTTATTTCTAAAGCAATCAATCATCATTTTTATAGCTCTAAATGTTAGTGTAGCTCATACAGCCACTGTGCTATATTTCAGTGTAGCTGTTAAAATTGATCTGTAGAGTGTGTTTCTCCAATAATATTAGGTTATTTCTGGCCTAAATTATGATAAAAGAGAGAGAAAAAAGATGAAGAGAATAACAGAAATATTTTTTTAATTTCCAACAGTTAAGAATACCACACCAGTTGCTGAGGTGCCAAATATGATCTGTAGCTTGTATCATTTTGGGAATGGTTGGTTGCAGAATTTCAAAGCACTAGGATGCGACTGAAATTTAACAATGATATCAAACCCTTAATGTTCATCATGTTGAAAAAATGTAGGTAAATCATTTTTAAATTAAGAAATTATTCCAAAATTCATTTGACACTGTCACTTTGCATCTAACCTCATCCCAACCAAAATTAATTTAATTCTTGAAAGAAACAAATGCATTATATTCCTTCTTTAATGTATTTTTCACAAAACATTTTTGGCCAGATAATTAGAAGCTCAATATATATAGATAAGGCAGGAAAATTTCTTCATATTCCCACTCTTCTTAAGAGCATCCACTGCAAGAAACAAACTGCAGGCAGTTGATTGAGTTTTTCTTGAAGTGATCCACATTGGTTCAGCTAAAATCTTTTCTAAAACATTTACATTGCACGCTTGCCAAGTATAACATAGAATCAGCCATAAGCACACCAACCATTGATAAATCTACCACTAAAACCTCATTGGCTGCGCTAGCAAAATCTGCAAAATTCACATTAGTTAATTGTCAAAATATCATCATCTCAACTTGAATATTTTCAACACCAACATCAGTACATGGTCAATCTGAACAAAAAAGCCAAAAAAGAGGAAGCAAAATTAATTTCCATGCTTTTTGAAGATTTTGATGACAATTTTCTTCCACAAGAAAGGCATCCAATTACAAGCCAAATTCACAAAAAGGAAAAAGACACGCAAGCTCGCCTTCAAAGACTCAGAAGAGACTATCTTGATGAGGATTTGGTGTACAACAAAGAAGATTTTGAGCAGAAATTTTGTGTCACCAAAAACATATTTTTTCAACTGTGAAATGATCTTCAGTTCAAATTTCACAACCCCTATTTTATTCAGATATCAGTAAGTTTTTTCTCTATCCAAATTGTTTCGACAGACTCTGACTATTGTTTTGTATTTTTTTTTAGGATTTTACGGGTAAAATGGGCCTCAGCCAAGAAGATAAAATGCTCTCTATACCAACTCGGATATGGAGCTGCATCCGATGCAACTGAAAAATACACAAGGATAGGCAAGACCACAGCCCCCAAAAATCTCAAACAATTTTCTCATTTGTTTGTTTCTATCTATGCAGCAGAGTACTTGCAAAAACCATCCAACAATGATTTGTGACAAATTCTTGAAGAAAATGCACAATGAGAATTTCCAGGCTTCCTAAGCAGACTGGATTGTATGCATTTAGGATGGAAGAAATGCCCTACAGCCTGTGCTGGGAAATTTAAAAGCAAAAAGAAGGAGCCAACACTAGTTTTGAAGGTTGTGGCCACCAAATACCCATGGATTTGGCATTGTTTTTTTGGAATGCCGATAAAAATAATGATATAAGGATTCTGGACTGCTCACTCCTCTTTGATGATATGCTCAAAGGTAAGGCTGAAACCCAAAGGGTACCCCCTGGGTGCAGGTGGTTGGGATGGCACTTACTAAACCCCTGGACCCAGGCGGTGGTATGGCAGAGGGAGAAGAGCAGAAAAATCCAGGTGGAAACGATGCCTTATTTCCTTCAGGATGGATTTTTTCCAAATTATTTACATTTTCAATTAATAAAGGGAACTTAGTTCAATTTATGATCCAGTAACTGTAAAAGTTGGGAATGACAAGATGATAGTGGATTGGTTTTTATTATTGGGAAATTGATACAGGGAAATTCAAAGAAAATTGTATAAGGAATTGATTGGAAAATTATTACTTTCCAGTACAAACCTAGTTAGACAGGCAGAGGCAAAGTGCATGCTGCATAACCTTATATCAATCAAAATATGAGAAAAAAAGTGATCATAAAATTATCACTGTGTTTTAAATTTGTTAGAAAACAGCAGCCTCTATCAAGTAAGTTGAAGTTCTCTATATTAAATTTTTGTAATTCATAAAAATTAAATTTTGAATTAATTCTTGTTAGAGGATGTAAGATTCTTGTGGGGGTGGAGTTTAATATATTAAAAATATAGAAGCATGGGTACAAGTATGGATAGGGAAGAAATAAGGCTGTGGATATATTAAATTCTTCATTTATTACTAGAAATAAAACCAGAATAGAAATGAGAAATCATGAGTGCAGAGAGTATAGAAGAAAGAAAGAATACTGCCAGACAAAAAGACTAATGTAGTAGAGGACTTTTGTTGAAGCTTTGAAAACAAGAATACTGTAAGCTTGGAAGAATCTAAAAGAGGGAAGGATGAAAAAAGAAAGAATTAAGAAAAATTTCACATCCATTAAACAAAAAAAGACAGAAAGGAAGTATGAAACAAGACAAACTTGATAGGAAGAGGATTTATATTTAAAAGTGGAAGAAAGAGGATAGTGGAAAGTCGTATCTTAGAAAACAATCTTGAAGCAGGAAAGGAGAATCAGTTTTGGAAAAGGAAGTGAGTCCAATGTCTAAGTTGAGTCACTTGACTTTTTCTGGTGATCTTGAGCAATTAAGATCTTGAAGCTAGAACATTGTGATTATTCTTTTTCTTGAGGTCTTCAGAACTTTTGATATGAGATCTTAAGACTTGTTGGGTTTGAGTTCTGAGATCTCTGAACAACCAATAATTCAAGCTAAAATTTAGTCATCAATTGAACCCTAAAATTCATTTTTTGCAAGATTGTTTGAGCTGCCTCTGTATTCAATCAAATTTGATGACAATTAAACAAGATAGATCTGGGATAAAGCATGGATATTCTAAGTAAGGAACCCACATGAAGGTGAGTCGTTTTTTTTTCTGGTGAAAGTAATGAATAAACTTATATACAGTAGCTGTGATAAAAAAACGCAACAAAGGTAAGAGATACAAAAAAATGCAGATTGACACAATTCCAAAATAAACAAATAATAAAACCACACACAAAAATTATTATTTTTAAATTGATACCTGCACCAATAGGTAAAGGAGGTTTGATACATCCTTTCAAATATGAAAAGAAAAAGTGCATATGAAACATAAGCTTAAAAAAATCTCCACATAAATGCAAAAGTTTAGGTTTAGTTTATAAGATTTTCAACATGACAAAGAGAAATTGAATTTTTCAGAAGAATGGAGAAAGGTATGGATGTTTGTGGCATTCCTTAAAACAAGAAAACAAACAATCAAAAATCCCTAGCAATGAAAATGATTTGGTGTTCTTTTTGGTGGTGGTTGAGAAAGAAAATGATATTTTTGTAACTTTTTTTTTTTGGTATATGAAGGACAGGAGTAGATTGATGTTGAAGGAGAAGTTCAAAAGTTCAATTCAACCATCTGATTTTCTTGCCAAGGGTTTCTAGTGGGTAAACTGCTTGTATTCAATACTGGCGATTTTTTTTCTTTGTCATTATTATTTTCACACACAGGAGGACTCCAAAATTCCGGCGAGAAGCTTTCAACACTTGGCTGTTGGGGGGAGCTTTTCCATATGTTCTCAAAGCACTTCATCATGGGATTGGAGGATGTGAACCCAGAAACCGGATTACTGGGGACGTTGTCCAGACCAACGTAAGGATAAGAAAGACTTCCTCCTGGTGGGAACATCGAGTTAACAGATGAATTTGGTTCCAATGGAGCCTCCTGGGTGGTTTCTGTTGATGGTATTCCAGTGGGAAAACTTTTGTCAATTAAATTTTTTTGGTCAAATGAGCCCAGCTGAGAAGGTGATGACAGAATGATTCGAGAGGTACCAGTGCTGTTTATACTTGATTCAGGTTTGGATTTCATCTGATCCTCCTCTTTCAGTGGACTTAAGCTAGACCAACCAGGGTGGATTGAGGATTGATTTTCATACAATTGTGGAAGATTCTCCCATCTGGGCCCGGAAAGGGGGCTGACGACCAGTGAATTGATGCTTTCGGGAGCACCAGATACAATCAGAGGGGCACCCCAATTGGTACAGGTTTGAGGAGCAGATAGTGGGACAGGCCTGGTCCCACCCTCAACTAATCCAAAGGTATTGGTCAAGTTTTTGGACCAGCTTGCGGCTCCCACGCTGAGATGTTGAGGTTGGTGACAGTATCTGCGAGTGGATGGCAGAGAAGGGCCAGGGCCATCAGGTGCCAGAGGTGAAATTTCACCCCAATTCTCTGTTTTTCCTGGACACCATGAGCCTCTGCGAGTCTCCGTTGGTTCTGCATAGGAATAACCTGCCGAGGAGTCAGAATTTTGAGAAAAAATCTCTAAGCCAAGCTGGGAGGATGATGGAGGGGCTTGTTGGTATTGAAAAGTGCGGGCTGGTTGGTGATGCGGCTGGGCCACTTGCTCCTGATGCCGTCGAAATGGAGGGCTGATAGGCAGGCAAGGGTTGCTGCTGAGCATTGATGGATTGCAGCTAAGATGATCTCGACAGGTTGAATGCTCCAAGGCAGAGAGTGATAGTCCCCGACTGCGGAAAATTGGTTTGTGGGAATGGGGTTTCGATGCAAATGAGGCTGGTGAGACTCCGGACCCAGTCGTCAACAGGTCGAAATTGGAGCAGATGGGCGAGTACATTTGATTCCGCTGCACTTGCTTTGAAGGAGACAATGATAAGGCTGTTGATGATGCCTGCGCCGGCTGCGTTAGAGAATATTTCTTGGTCGAGAGCTTCTCATCCAATCTTGAATGCAGTCGGAGATGCCGATTTAAAGTATCTCTGCTCAAGGATCAAAAGGATAAAAAAAAAGGCAAGATAAGCTGCGAAAAAAAAAAGGCTCATAGCACCAAAAGAATCTTGAGGGAAAGACAGATAATAAGAGTGAAATTCTTTACTGAACTTTCTGGCAAATGTCTTCAAGCATACTGTACAAGTGTAAGGCCTGGCCAGTGTGTCTGAAGAGAGATAAACCATGGAGGCATTGCATAAATATATGGTTTTGGATTGTCAGAAACTTGAGAAAACGGGTGTCAACCAGACTGGACAAAATTGGGTGGAATCCGCAGCCAAGACTGTAACTGAGAGTGTGAGAGAGAGGTGAAAGCTTTGAATTGGCTGACCAATCACAGGAAGCATAAGAAGAAAAGAAAGAGTAACACTGGTAGAGGACTGCAGTGCAAACGGTGATTCAAAGGTCCCTCAATCATCCATTGGGTCGGCATCAAAGAGTGTGGGGCTGCACCCTCATGCCCCGGGTGAGCTCATAAAACACTGAGGGATACGGCTGCACAGGACACAGCGATTTGGGTGTTGTGTGCCTCATGCCACTGGGCGGGGAAATATTGAATGGACGAATATACAATTGGGTTTACATCATATCCAGCATGCTGGTGAATGTTGGCAAGACCAAATGTGGCAACAGATGGATACAAAATCCACTGTAAATTTCTTTTTCATGGCGGTGCTAGCTTGAAGAGAGGTAACATGGAGCAAGGGCTGATTGGGAATGAAAAGATGGTGGATTGGGAGAGAGAGAGAGACGTACGAGTTCGTTCATGACGTTGACAGTGTTCAAGTTTCTTGAATGTCATTCCACAAAAGGGACATTTGGCAAGTGGTTTGCCGTTCTTCTTGAGCGTTGGCTTGGCCGGGGGAGAGGAATAGTTTGCATTTTTGACGTTGTTACTTGAGAGTATGGTGATAGTATTCGGCTGATAAACCCGACTCTCTGTGGGCTTCTTGGCGCCTGAGCCGGTGGTGGGAGAAGAATGAGTCCTCTGGTGATGCGTGTCAGTCTTCTGAGGCGCGCTGAACTTGTTGGCTTCCCCGCTAGCGCTGGCAGCTAGAGGTTGATGTTGATGGTGATGGGATTGCGGGTTGTACGCCTGGAAGGAAGATTGAAGACCGGAGGGGTGTGAAAGGTCATTGCGGGGCGCACCTCTGGTTGAAGGAAGAAAGTTGTTGTTGTTTTCCTGAGCATGATCACTAACATTACAATGCAAAATCTGAGTTTGGTTGAAATCACTTGCTGAGATCTCGCCAGTTGGAGTAATAGTCAGGCTGCCTAGGTCAGGGTTAGGGTTGTTGGTTGCTTGTAGATTATTGAGCTGAAAGTTGTTTGAGTAATGAAGCTCAGCATCCTGATGAGAAGAGGTGGACTGACGACGAGGGAACTGATCATAATCAGTGTAAGCTGATGAGAGGGTCATGGTGAGAAAAAGCTCAGAGGGGAAAAGAAGTTGAATACGGAGTCAGAGGTTGTGGAAGTCGATGATCAGGTGGAGCGCCACTTGCTAATGCCCAAACTTTCACAAACGAGAGGTCTGGTGTGAAATTTATTTATGAAATCCAGATCAGCGCTTCACAGAGTCCAGGCGACATAGCACCACTTCAGTAGTTGTAGTATAAAAAATTGCTACATTAAGACATAAACTATAAACTCTGCAAAGTTCCGGCTTTTCCTCCGTACGGTGTGCAAGCTTTAATAAAGTAAAAATATCCAAAGATGACTCGAGGAGCTTTGTACTCGAGTTCGGTGATTAATTATTGTACACAAAGAATTTCATGCAGATATGAAGGGTGAAGGGCAATCCGAGAATTGAGAGAAAAGCTACCTACCGCAAATGCTACGGAGAGCGTGAGTTCTGAGGGATGCAAGAAAAGGCCTGGCGGTGGTGGAACCCAGCGGGTTCAAAGAAAACTGGGATAGGTAAGTGGAGTGCCATGGATAAGTTTCAGCGCCGATTCGATGGAATTTATTGGACAGCTCATAAAATCTTTTGAGTATATAGCGCAGCGCAGTTCTTGATAAATGTTGATTGTTAATTTAGATTGATTGCAGGATTAGTTCTGTTTGAGAGTGTGTATTTTAGAACAGCAGCCAAGTCAAAAAAAACCATCACCATGATAAAGAATTAGGGAAAAATAGGACGGTTCACGCAGGGAAGTTTTAAGCTTGCTGCTTCTATGAATCAGCACGCGTCCCCCGCAAAAATTGGCTGGCGCATCGGGTTATAACTGCACTTTCTGCTGATTTATAGCCTATTTATTGGGAACCGTGCTAATAGACCGATTGCGTATGAATATCCTTGACTCCCGGGACTGACCTCAGGGGCTGTGCACGCTTTGTTCCACTGATTGTAGACCATCTCTTCGGAGTCTACTATACATAAAAACAAGGGACGTTGTCGGGCCGGTCAGCCTGTGCCGGACGGGAGTCGAAGTATGACATTTTCCCAACTGCGTATTTTTTTCAAAAGGTGTATCGTATCTGGCGGCTCGATGAAATCCTCAACTCGGCCGGGGTAGCCGATGAAGATGGGCAGTAAGCTTCGGGCTCAGTTTAACTGGTCCTGTTTATTTATCCTTATCCCTTCCAAACGTCATGAATACCTCCGCCAGAAACAAAAGCAAAACGTGGAGCACATTGTGAACGAAGCCAAGCGGGTCTCACTAGAATAGTTTTAAAGCCGGTCTCAACTAATGAAAGACATATATTACTAACACGGATTGAGATAATGTTCTCCTGACCATAATGCCCATCTTGTCCACACGATATAGGCTTAATCTCCTTGTTTATTCACAACACATGCCGGTGTGGTTTTGATGATGTTGTATTGCCGACGTCGTTTTCGGCTGTTTGTGAGGCTTCTTCAGCGCGGTAATTACCCTCGTAGTGGTTCCACAGCAAAAGGAGCCAATGAGTATAATTCTACAGGAAATAAATCCCCAAGCAAGGCAAAGAACCAAAGGATGGGCAATTGGTAAGGCTTCTGAGATGCGTGAAAAGATAAATTTTACTGGACACTAGAACTGGTCGAACTTAACACAAGCCCCAACACTGGCGCTGGCGGCGAAGCCGCCCCTCCCGCAGGATAAAGTCTATTTTGGCGGGAGCAGAAAGTAACAGATGGATGGAGTGCTTTTAAAATTGTCATAGCTCATCAACCAGCCACGTCTCCAACCCGCCGCAACAACATAATAAAATAGAAAATACTCTCTTAACTTTTGCCGTCTAATCTCTTCAAGACGTAACATTGTTTTTCGATAATTATTTCAAAATTCAAAAATTGGATTTTTTTGCCAAAGTATACACCACAACTTTGGAAGATCTTCAAATTATCCACTGAGTGGAACCTCTTGTTTATACAGAGGAGTATAAAAAATTCAAGGTTTTTCCCAGGGTGATGACCTGCCATACGTACTGGTGGAATGGGAAACCAAGCAAGTGTAAAACACACAAAGCAAGGCCAAAACTCAAACCAACCACCAATGGATTTAGTTCTCATGATGCAAACACTGAAAATCATTCTCAAACAGTGCAGTAAGAGAAAAAATCCACGATGCAGGGGCCCTTTGGGCCTCTCTGTTTGAGAGGCTTATTTAACCTCAAGAAATCTTGGGAAGCATATATAATCAGGGCAGAATACTGGTAAACGTTTGTGGAGGAGAACTTCTCCTTTTGTGCTTACTTCAGGGTTCTTGCAAAAAAAAAAATTCAAGGCCAAAATTGCTGTACAAAGATCCTCTGGTTCTAATTTCAGTAACACCTGTAATCCTTTTTAAATGTAGCTTCAGATCAACTAAAATCAGGTTACAAATAGTTAATCTCATCCTTGTTAAGGTGGGCTTCACCAAATTAAGTGAGAATTTCATGATATAAAATGATTCCACATCAGTCAAAGGCATTTTTGGTTCTCTATCCATTAGATTTTATTTGTGCCAGCATTCCATATATTTTTTTTGAGTGCACCTCCTGATTTGAGGTCTGCAGATAATAAAAATTCAGTTGGGAGGAGAGAATATACTGTCAGGTGAGCACACTTACAGCACAAATTGCAGCCGGGGCCTCTAGAGTGGCAAAAGGAAAGATTTTTTTTTTTTTTAATTTTGATGGTATTTCTCAAGTAAGAAACCAAACATATTTTTAAAAGAATACAAGTTTTTCTTTATATTTTTTTATGTCCTAGTTCTCAGACTCTCTACTCAGATGAGGAGTGGAGTAAGCCAAATTTTCAGCCTCCTATGGATAAAATCAACAGAGGGTCCTGGCAAGAAACATCTCTTTTGAAGAAAATTTCAGATATTTAATGCTAGTGGATGTCTAGAAGGAATCCTATGTGAATTTTTTCATGTAGATAAAACACAAAAAAAAGGGAGAAATATATTAGGAAGAAAATAATAAAGCAACAATTGATTGATTCAGAGTATTAATCCTTAGGATGGAATGAAACATCAAGGAAAGATTACTAGAAAATGTCATATCTTCAGTAGGGGTTGCTGTGGGTGAAAGAGGAGCTAGGTTCTTTAGGGTTAATTGGAAGGCCAGTTTGTTGGGGGAAGTTCTCTGAATGAATGATTAATTTCAATCTGAGGGAGCATGCTTAAGAGGGGAAAACAAGAGAGCCCCCTTAAAGGATCCAAGGTAACCTAAACACTGAGACTAGTCACATTACAGGACAAACACAGGAAGACAGAACTTGAGCAGGGACAGGCAGGACTGAACATGTAAAGGAGACAGTAAAAGGGACATGGGATAGGAAATTGGGGACAGGAACAGGAATGGAACATGAATGAACAGAGGGCAGGAACAGGAACAGGAGCTTGAGGTAGGTGTAGGTTGAGATGAGGGTGAGGAAGGAGGAGAAGAAGGGAGCATGGAACACACTCAGGTCAGAATTCTGAAAGGAAAATTAATTACTTTTAGTTTTGAATGAAACTTGTCAGCAACAGAGATAATATCAACAATATACCTGATATTTTCCAAGTAGCTGCATTACTTAAGTTACACTAGAAATAGAACTGTGTGCGTTTTATTCTCTCTGTTATATTAGAAATAACACCTTAAATTCCATTTCTATGATCATATGCAACAGTTCTGCTAAAACCTGGGTGATTCTAATAGTATTGAGCCTAAAAACCAAATTTTGGTTTCTAAAACCTCAATATTTTTTAAACATTTTAGAATTTTCATCTAATCCTTGCTATCTTTGGAGGTACTTGGTGACAATGCCAAATGAATTTTTAATATCCAATACCGTGTGCATCCCCTCCTCAAGATATATATAGCAATCCCAATATGCCCCTTCTTCTGTTGACACCACTCTCAATAAACAATAAACACTCTCCATATGACACAACAATTTTTTGTGGAACTCAAAAAAGGGAAAGATCTAAAAGTAACTTCTGAGAAGAACTGGAGCAGCCATTTAATCACTGCCCTCCACCAGATAATTCAACAGTAGGTCTTCTGGTAAGATATATTTTAACATTTCCCAGTTTATCAGTTTTGTGGGAAAGGCTGTTTAAATTAAAACCTATGTGGGTTTATTTAATGTAGAAAAAACAAGAGAGAAAGAGAAATTGAGAAAAACAGGTGATTAGTGAGGGTTGATTCAAAATCAACCCTGGAGAAGAGGGAAAAAATGGAATTTAAAGAAGAATATAGGAAAATTACACTTACTGAGAGTTTATAATGAAACTTGAGTAGTGGGAAGGTAACTTATCAGTGAGGGTTCTTGGAGTTCTGTTGTGATCTGGTGGTTCTGGTTGGTTTCTGTTCTGAGGAGTGAAACTTTTCACCAGACTTATGTTTCAGGGGTGGGTGGACTTAAAATTGGATATTTATTCAATTTGAACTCTGAGCTAGAAAATAATTCTATTTTCAAACTTAAAAAAAACAGGCTCATGGCACAACTACTCCACACCTCATGTATTGTACATAGGTAGAAAAATCAGTGGAACACACAAGTAAGACCAAAACTGAAATAAAATAAATAGCCATGATTTCATTATTTCACAGCCCTGCACTGCTTCTACACAATGCATAGCAACTCGAATTGGTTCGAATCGGGTATTCGAGTTTCGAATCGAATATATTCGATTCGAGTTGGATTTGGTGATTTATCGAATATCATTCGAAATCGAATACCTGTTGGCAAGGGCCATTTCAGCAATTGCGGTGCGGCAGCGCACCCTTTTGCTGTGCCCTCAAGTCACATATACATGGAGATATCACACTCCCTGGTCTCAGATCAAATCCTCCGCGAACCAAATTGGACGGCAAAGGCCACGGCGCCATCGTATTGGTCGATGGTATAGGTAAGTCTAATTCTTTCTACTTTTCTACCATTTTTACACATTTTTTATACATTTTAATTTTGTTTACTTTTGCCAGACTCAGACATGAGTCAAACAAGGAGCTCCACTGCAGTCAATCCACCATCAGCAACCCTGACGAACTCCGCTGATCCATTGCCCGTTGACCCGTCGCCGCAATCGTCCGAAGTAGTTCCATGCACCCCGACCAACCAATCGGCTAAGTGCACTAGCACTAAGTTACAAGTCAATCAATCCGAGATCGCATCCTCCTTTTTTGACAAAACCGACTCGACTGGCAAGCGATCTTGTGTCATTGAAGGCTGTGGCGATGCGCTAGTGGCGAGCAAGACGACAAAATCCAACTTTGTGAACCACCTATCTCGCAAGCATCCGGCCGAATGGCAACTTGCCCTCGAAGCTGCCGAAGCAGCCAACCCAAAACAAAAACCCAAACCGGTCGGACCCCTCCAAAAGATAATGCAAAAGACTCGTCAATTGAACTTCGATACCAATGTCGTCGATTGGATTATTCAAGATCAGCTGGCTTACGCAAAGATCAAATCAGTTAAATTCATCAAGATGATCCATGGACTCGACCCCGGAATCACAATCATGAGCGAAGCCACTATCTCCCGACGAATCAAGGCACTCTATGCCGATAGCAAACCCAAAGTTTTCCATTTCTTACAAAACGAGGCGGCCAAATTCTCTTTCACCACCGATATCTGGTCCGCTGCTGGCGGTACCCCATATATTTCTCTCACTTGCCATCTCATCTCCAAAGATTGGAAGCCGATGACAGCGACGATTGGATTTCGAGCCTTTTGAGAAAAACACACTGGCGTCAACATCCACAAGAAGATCGTTGAAATCCTGGAAGATTTCTTTGCCACGTACAACTTCGAATCCACTTCAAATAAACGAAAATCAATTTGTATTTCAGATTCCGATAGCTCTGACGAAGAATCTAGCTCATCCTCTCACTCAGACACCAATGACAAGGACGCAGCCCGAAGCCAATCTCCTCTGGACAACCAATCAAACGGCGAGGCAGGCTTCACATCTCGGAAAGCGAATCTTAGCAATCACATTAGACAATGCCTCAAACAACGATAAATTTATTCAGACGGCTCTTGATACCCAACTGCTCAGCTCACCTGAAGATCACATCAGATGCTTCGCTCACATTCTCAACCTTGTAGCCAACAAAGTTCTGAAAGTCATCGAGGGCTCATTAACTAAACTCCGAACGATCATATTGCATATTCGACAATCAGACCAAGTTTTCCAGACATTTCAAGGCCTGTGCAAAGATAATGACGTCAAGGAATCAAAACCGATCCTCAACAATGCTACGCGATAGAACTCTACATTCGATATGCTTGAACTAGCCTTGATTCAACAACCAGCAATTGACGACCTTCTCCGATCGTACCAGAAAGCCAACAAAAGAGTCGGAAAACATAAAAGGGGATCCAAAAAAAAGAAACCCAAGAAAAACTCGGGCACATCTCAATCAGGCGAAGTTACTAAGGATGTTAATGACCAGAAAGCACGCGAGATGGTTAGCACAATTTTAATTCATTTATCAATCATTGTATTAATGTACTTACTTGAATTGCTAACACATTATTTGAACCCGTTCTGCACACCAGGATCCAATAAGTGAAGATGAGTGGAGCCTTCTTGAGGCAATCCTCAAATTTCTGGAGAGGTTCCAACAGGCCTCAGTAGACACCCAAGGCGAAT
>SMGU01008137.1:0-15532 GCA_004348175.1 Puccinia novopanici
ATCGAGATGTAGGACTTATTCCTATCGCTCTGATGCCGTAGGAATGGTCACGAATGAGGGCTCACGAAAAAAATCTAATAGGTAACTCGATCCTTGCGGTTCGATTGCTACCCTCGAAATCGGCGCAGCTCTTCTCCTTCCTGGAGAAATCGAGCCGCCGCGATCGAAACGGGCTGTTATCACGCACAAATCGCGTGATTTAAACAGCAAATGTTAGTTAAAAGTTTTTTTTTGTGTCTTCGAGTATCGCAGCAGGCAGGCGAAGAAGAATGACAGAAAAAAATAAAGAAAGGGGGAAAAACAAGCCGCGCTCGATTTTCGAGCTTTGGAGAGAAATGAGTAAAGGCTAATGAGATGAAGCTACAAAGTCGTGGGCGAGCTCAGGACTTCAGTCCGAGTGCCAGCTAACAAAGTAATTGACGTAGCTTTCTGCCACGGATACACTGGTAAGGTCAAAAGGAGTAAGCCAAGACGTCGGCGAAGGTATCACCTTCGTCTGTGCGCTGTATGTTATGGTAATGTATAGATCTATAGGGTCAGAGTCTGTGAAGGAGAATAGGCGATGGTCTTCTGCTGAATAAACAGCAGAGGTATGGACCGTGGCGCGTTCTATGACGACGCAGTGCCATAAGTAGAGGTATAGGCAGTAATGGTCTGCCTGGTGAATTTTGGGTGACAGTAAATGGTCTCTGAAAGGAGTCAGGGGGGTTAAGGCATGCTGGAGGGCATTTACTCTAGCAGGCCATGGTTGTGGCGTAAAAAAGAAAAAGGGGTGAGTTAGTTAATTTTTGGAAAAAAATTAAAAAGGGTAAAATAGAGGCCAGACCCCAATTGTCAGCCTCTATGCTACTAACCAGGTGTGTAAAAGCACTTGGTTGTGCTATGAGTATGCAAGGTTGGTTTTGGATTGGTAATCTAGTAGGGAAAGGGGTAATTCAGAGGCTTCAGTGTTCACTGTAAAGCTGACTTCTCAACCTTAATAAAGGAGGGAAATCCACTAAAGGATTCTTCCTGCTGAACTCAGACAGGGAATATTGTTAGAGAGGTAAGTATCACTACTTACCTGAGGTATCCTTATTCAAGGATAATAATTATATGGCTAACAAATTGGGGAAGTAGGTCAATATAAATTCAGGATGGTGTGAGTCTGACAACTGATAAATATTAGTTGTTCTGCTGGTTGACTCTGGGGGCAATTCCAAGAGAAACCACTGGCTTAAATATTCCAGGAGGGCCTGGAAGCGCCCTGAGGATGCTATGGATGACCACTGGGAGCAGGGAGCTTTCCCAGAACTCTTATGAGCATTATTGAGCTTAAAATAGATCATGTGGTCTACCATATGGTCCTGGAGCTCTTAAGTCCTTGAACTATAGCCCTGGAGTTGTTAACTCCTTGAACTATAACCCTGGAACTGTTAAGTCCATGAGATCATGTGAGGCATCAGCAGTAACCTTATTGGGCACCAGTGAGAGCTTCCACATGATCTGGGTCTCCCTGGAGCTGTTAACTCCATGAGTCATGTGTACAAGTGCTACCATAATTATTGGGGGCACTTGTAAATAATAATACATAAATTTGAGCGCTTCCTGGAGCTTTTAACTCCTTGAATCATGTGTACAAGTGCTATAATAATTATTGGAGGCACTTGTAATTTAATAACACATAATCTGAGCGCTCTCAGAGGCTATTGGAACTCAGTATTATGTATATATATGTTACATTAATTATTATTATTATACACAAGTCAATAATACATAATGTTAGCACTTCTATTGGCTGTTAACATTATGTATTGAAGGTATAATGTATTCAATAATTAATATTATAACATATAATAATCCTTTTACATAGTACAGAGGCTTGTACTATGTTTCCAGTGATACTGTTATTGTTATATATTACAAGTAATAATATTATAACAATTAATTATAATGAAATATATTTAATCAAAGGTAAATCAGTCATTGGTTCATACCTCTTGAGTACATGTTAATTGAATAGAATAAATATAATATATAAATAAAGGTTATATGTACAGTATTGGTATGGTTCTACATAATATATATTATATTAGAATAATATTAATGTATTGTTTCTAATATAATAAGACTAAATAAATATGAAATAAAGATACTAATTAATTAAAATTAATAATAATTAAGGATTGTAGCTACTTGGGTAATGTCAGGTATGCTGATATTACCTCTGTGGCTGACAAGGCTAATGCAACCCAACCAGGCTGTCCAGGCTACAACCCACTATTTTTCACGAAGCAAGGTGACCATAGAGGACCCAGAAATGATATTTAAGAGGGCCTCCTCCCCCCATACTTTAGATCCCAGCCTCAGACATTATTCCACGAAATTACTACAACCCAGTTCCTCCTGATTCCAACCAGCAAGCAACTCAATTGTCCTCATTTCTACTCGTCTGAATCTCACCAAAAACCACCAACAACCCCTTGGAGTCCTCAGAGCAGCCCATTTACTAGTGAGTAATAACACTTCTCTGAATACTCCACTTTTCTCTATTTTCTCTGGGAACAAAACCACCCCTGTTTCAACAGGCCCAGTTTCTTTGTGAAAAGGTACCTAAGTCCTCTGCACTCGTGGCAAGACACCTTTTAGAGGGATCCAAACCACCCCTGCTTGCAGGCCCCTCTGGAAATTTAATAATAAGATAATTTTGTCTTATTATTATTTTTTCTTCTCTTTTTTATATAATCCCAATACAATTGGATAACCCCAATTAAAAACCACTTTCTCACGCTCAAAACTGCCCACAAGAAATACTATTTTCTAAGTTTAAGCTATCTTGCACCTCCTGTAGCTAGAAGGAATATTCCTTGGCATCAGGCAGGCTGACAATTGGGGTCTGGCCAGGAAAATTTATTCCTGGTCTTACATTCATACTTCAAACTCAAAACCAAACCTTATCAATACTTCTCTTTGTAGAAAATCATTAAACTTAAACTAAAAAAATCACCTCTTTCTATTTTTTTGACAACTATCCAAAAAAACACAAAAACTCGAAAAAAAGTACATCATCTTCCTTTTTTCAAAAAATAAAAATATATTTTTTTTTGCAAAAAAAAAAAAAAAAAAAAAAACTAACTAGAAAAATCTTTTTTCTCTTCGTCTTTCATCTCTAGTGACTCCCCTAGAGACTTTGAACTAGTTAAATACTACCTACGCGTCCTCAAATTACGCAAAGAGGAGTACATAGCTAACTATAAACCCACCGACTGGGAGCTCCTCACCAGAGAGGAACACCTTATTATCGTGGCTTACCACGCTCATCTTTGAGACGAAGAAGATCTCAAAACCCAGCTACTCATTGGACAATATAACCAGGAAAATAAGGAACGGAAAAGGATTTCCGACAGAGAACGATACTTAGCTAAGAGTACGTCTCTTTCCTGTTTTCTCGCATCAGTAACCCGATAAATCTAACCGTAGCTCTCTCTCTCTAGTGTCTACCAATGCAGCTACCAAGAATCCTTCTGGGACTCAGGCTCCATCAGTCTCCCCTGATCAAACTCCAGCTGCTACTATGACGCGTACGTCAAGCTCTTTTTTTTTTTTTTTAAAAAAAATAATATAAATACAAAACAACGACTGACATGTTTAATACCAGGTCGAATTGTCCCAAACTACGAGGGCCGCTTGAGCCTCCTCAAAGAACTCGAGGAGGCCAAAGCTTTAGTGGCCCGCGCGGAGAAAATCCGTATAGAAACCCTGGCCCGCAAGGCACCCGCAACAGCCCCTCCAGCGGACACCACCGACAAGGAGGCCCCATCTCCGACCCAGGGGATGGAGACGGCCATGGATATAGACAAGGAGGGGCCCGCCTCGTCGGGAGCTACCCCGAAACGCCCCTCCACGCCGGAGATCCAGGTCCTCTCCAAAGAGGACCAGATCAAACTCCGGGTGAAAGAGCACGTCGCGCTCTGGAAGCGCAGCCAAGTAGCCGCGCGCGGAGGGCCTACCGCCGAGCTCAGAGTCTTACTGACTGCAGCTCAGGAGAGTCAGAGGGCCCTCCAGAAATTGATGGACAACAAGGAGATAGAGGATTTCGTCAAAGGATGGAATCCATGGGAGGAAAAGAAAATCCACTTCCCCGCGCCTCCCAAGAAAGAAGTTTTGAAATTCAAGAAAAAAGAATTCAGGCAAGATGCTGAGCTCCAGCTCAGCCAATTTTTCAGACCCTGTGCGCTGGAAGAAGACCACAGAACTTCTCCAGATTGCTGCAGGTCTTTACAACAACATCCATTAGACCTTAAAGTTTCTCATGCTATTCTTGATTCTCTTGAAATATCAATTCCAATTTTTCCACTTTTGACAACAATGCAGAACAAAACTTTCAAAATCTTGTAAAAAAAATAGACAATTCTTTTACTGCAATTAAAAATGTTGATGACAGAGTTTTTCATGTTCTTAAACAAATGAATAAACCTTTGCCAATTGAAATGACTGCACATCATAGTGATATGATAAAAGTTATTTATAAAGATGTTGAGATGCTTTAAGAAAATATAAGAGATCAAAAAGAAATAAGCAAAGAAGTTGCCCTCATGGTTAAAAGTTTCCAAGATGCTCAAAAGATCAACACTGATTTTATTCTGTCTTCTTTGAAGCAAGATGCTATTATTAAAAGAGAAGAAAGTAATAAATCCATCAAAGAAGTCAAAGAAATGATAATTAATACTGAGCATAAAAATGACACAAACAGTGCTCTAATTTTGTCACAACTTGAATACATGAGAAAAGAATTTGAAAACCTCAAAAACATAGATAAAAGTGTTTATAAACAACCAGAAAAATATGTTGAAAATATAAGAACCTCTAATATAAATCATCAAATTAATAAAGAAGAGCCACCTCACATTTCACGTAACACCCCTATTTTTAATAATCCTTACATGAAAGAAGAATTAAAAAATAGTAATCCCATGGAATCTGGAAGGAATGGAACTCCCTACCGTACCATGGACATGAGTGCTATTAATAAATTGATGCCCCCAATCCAAGATTGGCCAAAATTTAGTGGTGAAGGAGAGTATGACCACATAACTTTCATAAAATATATTGACCACATGCTTAAATCCTATAGAGCAGATGATGAAGCAGCTCTTTCTAGGATGCCAAGACTCTTTGAGGGTGTAGCAGCTGATTGGTTTGTGACCAAAAGTGAAGCTGTTGGAGAACAACCTTGGAATGTGTGGAAAGAATTAATTAAAGCTCAATTTGGCACCAGGGTATGGCAAACAGCAAAAAGGGAGGCATTTGAGAATGATTACTTCGAACCTGCCAAGGATAATGTGGCTACTTGGTGTCTACGTCAAAAGAAAAGACTTGATTGTATATACTCTCATCTTACTTCTACTGAAATTAATGATAGAATCTTGTCTCAATGTAGAGGTTCACTTCAGCATCTTATGAGGTGTAGAATTCATGACATGAATGTAGATCTCACCACATTCATTGGTGTGCTAGAAGAAATAGTTATACTTAATGGCTTAAATAAGAAATTTACTAGACCTGCTCCAGTTCCTGAAAGAAAGGAGGTACCTAGAAATGAGCCACCAAAAGATAAAAATCAAGAAAACCATCTAATAACAGTGCTCCTGTTCGAAGAATGGCCATACCTGAATGCTGGAATTGTAATGAGAAAGGCCACAAGAGCCCTGATTGCCCCAAGAAAAAGGTACATAATATAGAAGCACAAAAAGAGGAGGAGCAATCAGATGAAGAAAGTAATTGCCAGTTTGATAACACAGAGGAACCCTCTCTAGATTTTCAAGTAATTCAGGCGGACATAGGGGATGATGCTAGCATTAATTGCATTCATGGTGACTCCAATCTTCCCAAAAATGGAATTCTTCTATGGAAGTAGGGCATGTATCTGATGCTAAATTACTAGCCAATAAACCAGAACAAGGAATGAGTTATATGATGGGAAAGACTAGCTACACCACTGTCTTATTTAACAATCAAGAGCTTAAAACCCTCTTGGATATTGGTGCCTTCTGCTCCTGCACCAGTGAGAAATTCTTAAATAAATGTTATCCTGAGTGGAACAAATACTTGTTGCCCATCCCAAAAGCAAAATTCAGCAGTTGTAACTCTGCCATGAAGCCTCTAGGAGTTATATCTATGCCTGTAATATTCCCTCACTCTAAAGGATCTCTCAGGTTATCTATTGAATTTGTTGTGCTGAAAGATGCTTTATGTGACTATCTTATTATTGGAAATGACACTTTCTGTCTATATGGCATAGATATTTTTCAAAGTAAAGATAGATTCTACACCATAGGAGGAGACTGGAAAAAGAAGTTCCAAATTTGTAATATCAACATTAAATTACCTGAAGTAATCCAAACAAATAATGTTGAGTTGAAAAAGATCTCCAAGAATTTCAAAAGGAGTACTTATCACAAGCAGCTGTTAGTGATATTTTAACAGAAGACCAAAAATTAGACATACTTAAGTCATGTTTAATTCACAAAGAAGCATTTTGCACGACTGAAGAACCCATAGGCAATATTAAAGGCCATGATATGAATTTAGAACTTACTGTTCAACCTCCTTATCCGCCCCAATTAAGCAGACCTCCTTATCCCTCTAGTCCCAAATCTAGAGAAGCTTTAGAAAATCACATAAATGAGTTACTTGCTTTGAAAGTAATAAGGAAATTAGGCCATAATGAGCAGGTTGAAGTGACCACTCCTGTCATAATTGCTTGGCATAATGATAAGTCGAGAATGGTAGGAGATTTCAGGGCTTTAAACAATTACACTAGGCCTGATTATTATCCTATTCCCCGGATTGATCACTCCCTACACAATTTGTCAAAAGCCAAATATATTACTACTATGGATGTTCTCAAAGGTTTTCACCAAATTCCCATAGCCCCAGATAGTAGACAATTTTTACGGATAATCTGCCATCTGGGCATTTATGAATACCTCAGGATGCCCTTTGGGATCAAAAATGCCCCATCTCACTTCCAAAGAATGATCACTGGGGAAAAACATGCTCAACTGCCTGCAGTTGACATGCTGAAAGTCCAAGGAAGCTTGTGGTGTTACTCAAAACTTTCTCCAATATTTATTCAATCAAGCTTGGATGCACAGTCACTGTGCAGTGTGCACAGTGACTGTGCCAAAAAATCTACATATGCAAACATGTGGAGTTTGGATGGCAGCTTGGCTGGAGCATGCTGAATTTCAACTGCAGGCAGTTGATCAATTTTTTCTTGCAGTGGATGGACTCAATTTTTGGTCTTTTATTAGACAAAACTGGATGATGGTGTATATTGATGATATTATTATCTATTCTGACGAATGGGATGTCCATTTAGAAAAAATAAAAATTGTCCTCAGTACCTCCATTAAGCAGGACTTAAGATGTCCATAAAAAAGTGTAATTTTGGATATGGTGAATTAAAAGCCCTTGGAAGAGTGGTCTCAGGACTTACACTTGCCATAGATCAAAATAAAGTAGCTGCAGTTATGATGAAAGCTATGCCCAAAATATTAAAGAAATGCAATCTTTTTTAGGTTTTTGCAGTTACTACAGACAGCACATTCCTCAATTTGCCAATGTAACTAAAAGTTTGTATGCCTTATGTAATAAAGACACTATCTTCGAAATGACTTATGATAGAGTGCAAAATTATGAGGAAATGAAGTTACTTCTGACCACAGCTCCTGTTCTAGCACAACCTGATTATGACAAGCCATTTATTTTGTATATTGACGCTTTTTTAGATGGATTAGGAGCTGCTCTTCATCAGGAATTTATTATAGAAGATAAACCAATGGAAAAACCCATCCTTTTTATATCTAGACAGATTAAAAGTACTGAGAAAAAATATGGTGCCAGCCAGATGGAATGTCTTGCTCTGGTGTGGTCTCTAGAAAAGCTACATTATTATTTGGAGGGCTCTAGGTTCGTAGTAATTACAGATTGCACTGCTGTAAAAACACTTATGAACATGAAAACTCCAAATAGACATATGCTGAGGTGGCAGATAGCCATTCAACAATATAGAGGAAATATGACTATCATTCACAAGGCAGGAGAAAAGCATAAAAATGCTGATGGTCTAAGCAGATGGGCACTTCCAAATACTCCAGACAACCCTGCTTATGATCCTGAGGATGAGGATATATTTCCTATATTAGGTATACACGTGTCAGATATGGACAAAGTTTTCTTTGAATGTGTCCAAAGAAGTTATGATCAAAACAGTGAGTTATTAAAACTTGTGGAAATTCTCAGAAATGACAATTGTGCTCCAGAACTTATAGCTAGTTTACCTGATAACTTAGCCAAGCATTATAAGTTGGGGAAATTCACTTTATTTGATGGTTTACTATATTTCCGTCACCGCCATTCTAGTGTCCTGGTAATTTGTGATGAAGTCCAAATAGACACTATCTTGAAGGAATGCCATGATAATGTAGATAGTGGACATTTCTCAGAAGAAAGAACTATGGAGAGGGTCAAACAGACTGCCTGGTGGATAGATTGGAGAAATCAAGTTCAAGAATATGTTAAATCTTGTGATGTTTGCCAAAAATCCAACAAACAAACAGGAAAAAGATTTGGACTCCTCCAGAAAATTCAAGAACCAACTGCCCAATGGGAAACCATTAACATGGATTTTGTAACAGGTTTACCAGCTGCTGGAGCTTACTCTTACAATTCAGTACTTGTGGTAGTGGACAGGTTTTCTAAAAGAGCTAGATTTATCCCAAACCACAAAGATGACACAGCTATGGAAGTAGCCATGATTTTTTGGAATAGAATTATGGCTGATGTTGGAATTCCTAAAATTATCATTAGTGATAGAGATCCTAAATTTACTTCTGAATTTTGGAGGAATTTACACGACATGCTTGGCACTAAGTTAGCCTTTTCCACTGCATATCATCCCAGACTGATGGTTTAGCTGAGAGAATGATACAAACTCTTGAAGACATGTTACGCCGCTTCTGTGCATTTGGAATGGAATTCAAAAATCATGATGGATATACTCATGACTGGGTAAGCTTGTTACCAGCTTTGGAGATAGCCTACAACAGTAGCAAACACTCTTCTACAAAAGAATCCCCATATGTTCTAGAAAGAGGATGGATTCCCCGTATGCCCAAAAATACTATAAATGACAAACTTCCACACATGCACCCTACTGCACTGGATTTTAAGCAGATGCTGGATTCTACCAATGCTCATGCTAAGAAATGTGTAGAGGATGCCGTAGAATATAACCAGAACAGATGGGATAAAAGTCATAAAGAGCCTGAATTTAAAATTGGTGATAAGGTCCTTTTGTCAACCATAAATTTTAATAACCTTGGAGGAAGCAGAAAACTTAAACCTGCCTTTGTTGGACCTTTTACCATTAAACAATTACATGGTAAAAATTCCGTAGAAGTTATCTTGAGTGAAGAACTTTCAAGAAAACACCCAGTTTTTCCTGTCAGTTTAGTCAAACCTTATACCACTAGGTCAGAAACTGAAGAAAAGGAAACCCCACCAATTCCAGTGGCAGATACACCTAGTTCAGACCAACTCAAGGTCCATAAAATTTTGAAAGACAAAAAGGAAAGAGTAAATGGAAAAGATATAAGACTATACCTGGTCAGATATAAAAATCAATCAGCAGATAAAGATGAATGGTTACCAGAAAGTAATATTCCTGATGGTGCTATACATCTTAGAAATTACAGAGCTTCCAAAAGAAAAAGCTAATAAATATGTAAAATTAATTTTACAGGAGACTTATCTTAGGGTAGGGAATGTCAGCTGGCTACCAAGTTAGAGCCAACTAACAAATAAATATAAAAATCAATATAAAAATCTTAGAATAAATAAAAGAGATATAAAAATGTTTTTAACCTTAATAAACAAAATAAAAATACTTATAAAAATCTCAGAATAAATTTATAAAAAGAGACATGTTTTAACTTGTTTAAATTTCTCTTTATTCCTTTTTTACACCTCTTTTTACAGAAAAGCAATAAAGAAATTAATAAATAAAATAATTAAAACAATAGAACTTGTCAAAAACCACTTGGATGAGTCGAAAACACTCTCATTGATGTTTTCAGACATGTACATAATCCACCAAGTGCCCCTATGACTCATAACTGCTAAATTGAGGTACATAATGACCCCCACAGCTCAGTACAAATTCCCACAGGTCAAAAGAAAGCCTAGAGACGAACAGAAATGATGTATAATAATTATTTGGTTCGTCTGGACAACCAGTAACTCATAGAAATGGTATGGTTACAGCCTGGTTGGGCCAGAATAGACTACTTTGGTCCCTAACAATGCCTGATTAAACCAAGCCAGTGTTTCAAATGGTTGTTACATGTTTGTAACTGATGTTTCTGGACGTAACTAGATGGTTACTAGCCAGGCTTGACCCAATAAAACAAGCCCTGGCTGGGCAGTAGCAATACTTGGCCCAACCTGGCTAAATACAACAAAGCCAGGCTAATGCAACCCAACCAGGCTGTCCAGGCTACAAACCACTATTTTTCACGAAGCAAGGTGACCATAGAGGACCCAGAAATGATATTTAAGAGGGCCCTCCTCCCCAATATTTTAGATCCCAGCCTCAGACATTATTCCACAGAAATTACTACAACCCAGTTCCTCCTGATTCCAACCAGCAAGCAACTCAATTGTCCTCATTTCTACTCGTCTGAATCTCACCAAAACCACCAACAACCCCTTGGAGTCCTCAGAGCAGCCCATTTACTAGTGAGTAATAACACTTCTCTGAATACTCCATTTTTCTCTATTTTCTCTGGGAACAAAACCACCCCTGTTTCAACAGGCCCCAGTTTCTTTGTGCAAAGGTACCTAAGTCCTCTGCACTCGTGGCAAGACACCTTTTAGAGGGATCCAAACCACCCCTGCTTGCAGGCCCTCTGGAAATTTAATAATAAGATAATTTTGTCTTATTATTATTTTTTCTTCTCTTTTTTATATAATCCCAATACAATTGGATAACCCCAATTAAAAACCACTTTCTCACGCTCAAAACTGCCCACAAGAAATACTATTTTCTAAGTTTAAGCTATCTTGCACCTCCTGTAGCTAGAAGGAATATTCCTTGGCATCAGGCAGGCTGACAGCACATGAGTTGAGGAGCAGGAAAGAGAGAAGGGTTTTTAAGTTGAAAAATCATGTAATGGTTTCCCACCAAGGTGAGAAAGAGGGGGGATTGTTGTTTGGAGGGCATGAAGAAGGGAGAATGGTCTCAGACCAGGTAGCAGAAAAAAAGAAGACCGGCCTTTGATAAAGATCTGCAAGTACATAACCTGTACTTGGCATGGACATCTAGTTTCCCTGACCACAAGATTCATCTTCATCTTCAAAGTTGATCCTCTCAAGCGCTTTTTCAACATCTGGGACAAGCATGTTTTCAGAATAAAATTCTGACCTGTGGTTGATTTGATGGATGAGCTCTTTTCGGATTCTGGGCCATTGGTTTCCATCTTGATGCAATAAGAAGGATACCGCTCAAAACCACAATGACCATTGGTGCAAGGATTCAAGATTTTGTTGACATGTGGTTGAATGTTTATGGGCAGTTGAGAAAGATAATAAGAGAGGGCAGCTTCTGGGAGGGGGTTCTTCTTGCTGGCTGTTCTAACTGGCCGGAAAATCTTCTGAGGGACTTCTTCAGGCTTCTTATTTTCAAATTGAGGGGCAGCTTTTCTGGAAGGTTGGATTCTTGTCTTCTTCTGGATTTCCTCTGCTTCTTTTTCTTCCGTGCATTGTTTCTTGGCCAATATTTCAAATTCCAATGGGTCCCTGCATTCAGTCTTGAGCTTTTTTCCAACAAGAATTTTTTTCCCTAAGAAGATTTGGGCCATCCTCGAGTATTCTGAGCATCTTTTTGTAATTGGATATCCACAACTGTTGCAGAGCCTTCTAATAGTTTGTTGATTGACTTCATCTGGAAACTTCGTTGGGAGGGATTCATGGATTTGAGTTTGTTTTTGATATCTTGTATGTTCTGTGTGGCGTCCTCATCCGGTGTATTGATTACCTTCTTGAAATCCTACAAAAAATTTATTAAAAGATCAGTCAGCATGCTTCCTCCAAGTTAAGTCAAAAAGAAGAATGGAAAAATAATGAAAAAGGGAAAGAAAAGTACATTGAAAAAATAAAAAATGGGGATGGGGATAAAAATAAAAATAAAAATAAAAATAAAAATAAAAATAAATAAAAATAAAAATAAAAATAAAAATAAAATAAAATAAAATAAAATAAAAATAAATAAAAATAAATAAAAATAAAAATAAAAATAAAATAAAAATAAAAATAAAATAAAAATAAAAATAAATAAAAATAAAAATAAAAATAAAAATAAAATAAAAATAAAAATAAAATAAAATAAAAATAAAAATAAAAATAAAATAAAAATAAAAATAAAAATAAAATAAAAATAAAAATAAAATAAATAAAAATAAAAATAAAAATAAAATAAAATAAAAATAAAAATAAAATAAAATAAATAAAAATAATAAAAAAATAAAAATAAAAAATAAAATAAATAAAAATAAATAAAAATAAAAATAAAAATAAAATAAAAATAAAATAAAAATAAAAATAAAAAAAAAATAAAATAAAAAAAGGGAAGTAATATGGGTTTTGGGGAGGCATAAACATGAGTTTAAAAGTGATTTGGGGTGGGGGGGGGTGGTTTTTAGTCATTTGGGCAGCGACCCCCATTTATTCCGTCACGAGGGAATTTTTGAATCCGCAATCCCCTGTTTGCAACCCCAAAATAACACTACAAACATTAAGTAAATTCCCAGCATGGACAGTGGTTGAGTTACATGGGACAGTGGTTAGTCATACAGTGGTTACATGATTTTATTTGGTAAATTTCATCACATTTTGTGCACTAAATAAAATATATGTGATTTCTGAAATGTGAAGGTGGCCATTCATGGTTGATGAGCACAGAGGTTCAAATGTGATGCAAAATGTGACACAAATTTACCAAAAAAAGCATGTAACTTCTGTATGACTAACCACTGTCCTGTGTCACTCAACTACTGTCCATGCTGGGAATGTACTTAATATTTGTAGTGTTTAAAGATATCCCATCTTGACATACCTTCAGTGTCCACCAAAACCACCACATGGAAAGGGGTGATATGTCAGAAAAAAAAAATATGATCTGCAAGCAATATATTCATCAAATTCCAATATGCTGTCTGGCAAGTGTACACAAAGCATCTGAGGGAAAACCCATATACATGTTCATATCCTCCTATTCAAACATTGAGGTTAGTTTTTTTTTCTGCCGACAAAGATACCTCCTAGCAATATTGTGGATGTAAACTGTTGTGAGAGACCCTGCAATATCTGCCTGATAGATCCATGCAAAGGGCAAGGGTTCCTTGCAAGCCAAACAGAAAAGAATGTACAAATTCAACCAGAAGTGTTGCCAGTTCCATCCACATAAGCATAGAGCAGACAACATCAAATCACATACATTCTCCTTTTTCAGCACTCCAAGTCTCCCTCAACAATTAAGAGCAATCTTCATCATGGGTGATGTTTTCTGCCTTGGTCAAATCATTATTATTTCCATCAACATCTACAAACTCTCCCTCAGATTTTCCCCAGGTAGCTCTCCTCCAGCAAGGAAACCGCCAAGTCCATGTTTTAGGAGCAGACTGCTTTCTGTTTGGAGATCTCAGTGAGATCCAGAGCCACTTTTTTGGACCATTTTTTGGGACCTGTTGGAGGTTGTTCCACTCGAATAACTGATGCAGGATTTTCTTGTTCCAATAATTTGTTTATAAAACTTCAAGAATTTGTTCTAACAAAGACTCCATCACTATCCCAACTATGGGGATGTTTTTTCAGGTGGTGCAAGGATTTTCCAATGGTTCTCTCTGAATTTTATAATGCTGGTGTCAAGCTCCTTTCAATCTGGAACTACAACCCCAACCTTTTCTTTGAGATACCACACCTCAAAACTCATGATCAGTGACTTTCAAAATCTCAAGATTACCAAGAGTCAGCCATACCTTTCCCAATGCCACAAAACACTAAAAGATCACCTACTGAGCACCCTCATATTTCCCCAAAAGAATGAATCAGACCAAGACATGTTTGCACAAATGTGGCACCACTCAGACAAAAACTGGATCAGATATAATGTAGAAGATTGGAATCTTCTGATTATGAGTAGCAAAGAACAGAAACTACAAGGATCCCTCCTTGCAGAAAATGTGGGACTTGGCAAGGCTTTGACCACTTTGATTTTTATTCTAGCCACTATACCATTGGCCCTCAATGCTTGATCTCAGCTGGGGAATTTCCAATTGATTTCTGCAGCTACCCTTGTCATATGAACTGTGGCAACATTTCACCGCCAGCATGATTGGCTGGTTTGGGTGTCTCCCTCCTAAACTGGGTTAAACCCAAACCAATGAAATTGGGTTGATTTTGACCCAATGCAATACATATCTGAGTCAAGCTTGGCCTGGAGCCAGCTGATGTATTAGGCCCCCAAGTAAAAACCAAGTGCTGAACTCCCCAGGTAGTCTTGGAAGCCCACCCAACTGATTAAATGGTTTCATAATTTGCATGCAGGGAAAGTTAGCCTTTCCCAGGGTGCACCAAGGAATAAGACCTTAGCTGAAGGTTCAACTGGGGTTTTATTTCCTCAGTGAGCGCCACCCAATGGAAATTAGCCTCAGTTGGCTGTCAACCAAGGCAATTTACCATTGGTTCTTGTTGAATCAATTTCATTGGGAGCTACACACAAATGAATTTTGTTTCATTGGTGTGTGCTCAACCAATGAAATTGTAATTGGTGTCAGCACACACAAACGAATGAATTTTTGCCAGGTAGCTCATGAATGGAAAAAAATTTCTGGGGAAGAACCATCTGCAAAAAAATTGAGCTGGGAAGGATTTGATGGTAGCAAACTCTGAAAAAGGAGGATTCCACCCTGTCATTTCATTTTTTTTTTTTTTTCTTCTTGTTTGTTTGTTTGTTTTTTTTTGTCTTTGTTTTTTTTATTCTTTTTAAAACAATTTCATTTTATTTTATCTCTCTTTTTCAAATTCTCCTTGCTCATCCCACCCTTTGTAAAGGAGCTATATGCAAATATAAAGATGTAACCCAATTCTCTGCACCTCCACTGCCACCATGTTCAAGGACAGGCTGAACCAGGTGGTCAAGGAGCAGTGCTGGGCCACCAAATTGTTCTGTCTCATGGATTACTTCCTCTCCTGCCTTTATCACAATCAAAATAGTGATGAAAATAGTGAAAAGGATGTCCAGCTTATCCCTGTCAAAAAAAAAAAAAAAAAAAAAAATTCCCCACCACTCCTCTTCCCCCCAAATTAATTTTAACTGCCAGACTTTCAGGCACTTTTTTTTCCCCAATGATGAGTCCCAGCTTTAGGTACTTCTAAATTAGTGTTGAGAAAAAAAATTATAATATCAGGTTGAATCTGGTTACAAAAAGTG
>SMGU01008145.1:0-14143 GCA_004348175.1 Puccinia novopanici
GAACTTATTTTTTTTTTTCCAAAATAAACATCTAGCACTGCAAAAAAAACTTGATCAACTGCCTGCAGTTGACATTCAGCATGCTCCAGCCAAGCTGCCATCCAAACTCCACATGTTTACATATGTAGATTTTTTGGCACAGTCACTGTGCACACTGCACAGTGACTGTGCATCCAAGCTTGGTTGAACCAATATTGGAGAAAGTTTTGAGTAACACCACAAGCTTCATTGGGCTTTCAGCATGTCAACTTCAGGCAGTTGAGCATGTTTTTCCCCCAGGGTAGGCAAACACAAAGGGGAAAATTTTGCTTTGACCCTCTTTGAAACTCTCAAGCAGCTCAACCTCACCAACTCAATGGTTGCCATCACCGCCAATAATGCATCCAACAACACGACCCTGGCAAAGAAGGTGGAAGAGCTCATAAGTGGGAAGTTTCAGGCTTCCAACCACCTTCTGGGTTGCATGGCCCACGTGATCAATCTAGAGGCACATGATGGTCTCGCAGCGTTTGGTTTAGATAGTAATTTTATTGAAACCAAACTCCCAGTTAACTCGATGAACATACAAAATCTCGTCGATCCACCAGATGGACTAGGTGTTAACTTGAAGACTGTAATCTCGCGCATCCATGGGTTATCTGTCTATGTATGAGCCTCACCTCAACGTCGTGAGGCCTTTCAATCAGCTATAAGAATGGCAACTGGATCTTTAGAATCTCAAGAACAAGGAACGTCCAATCAATCTAACCACAACGCCCCCCCCTCCTGCTTCAAAGTCACTCATTCTAGATGTCTCAATGAGGTGGAATTCCACCTTCCTGATGCTTGAACGTGCGATCGAACTCAAGGACGCCTGCAGCTTGTTCTGTGCAAGATCCGAGACCACCAAATATCGTCTAAGCACCATTGAATGGGACAAAGCCGAACAGATGAAGGAATTTTTAAAACCTCTTCATGAGGTAACCGAAATATTGTGCAGATCGAATTACCCAACTCTGAATTTTGCAATTCCAATCTACATCTCTCTTATCAAGAACATCATCAAGGTTGAATCAAGTTACGACTCACCCCAATTAATTATGCCAGCCAAGAAGATGGTTGAGAAGCTTAAAAAGTACCTCGTTGTGGCATTAGAAAAACCGGCCCCACTCTGTGCCATGATACTAGACCCACGGATCAAACTGCGACATGTCAAGAAAAACCATGAATTTATCTTTGACCACCTCGGGGTTGATATTTCTCCAAGTCAAGCTCTGACTCAATTCAAGGTACAAGCGAGGAAATATGAAAAAACAACCACTACAACCACAGATCATGATAACTCAGCAAACTCCAAGTACAAGGGAAAACCGCGGCATCAATCAGAAATCGAAGCCGATGTGTTTGGGGAACGGGAAGATAATTTGGATCTAGACGCTGAGATCCATCAATACTTAGGTGAGACCAATAGGGCCTCCAGCTTGGATATTTTGAAGTACTGGAACTCTTGACAGAAGATCTACCCATCATTGGCTGCGATGGCCAAATGTTTCCTCGCAATTCCAGCAACCAGTGCACTGTCTGAACGCGTTTTCTCTGCATGCAAGTCAATCATTGGCACCCAACGATACAACTTGGATGAATCCTCAATTGAGCAGCTCCTCTGCTTGAAAGAATGGTCGCGAATGTCTCATTTATTCAATGAAGAAATAAGCGACGACACTGAGACCAATTGAAACCTCTTGGTCTCTGTTATTTCTACAATTTTTTATTTTTTATTTATTTTCTTAGCTGAATACATGTTGTAAAAAAAAAAGAAATATATATTTGTTCTGGCCACTAAATCAGAGGATACCCAACGTATCCGACCGGGTATGCCAGCATGCCCGACATAATATCCGACTCATACCCGAGTGGAAAATTTACCGAGATGGCTGCCCGCTATCCGTGCCCGCAGGTACGGAAACCAGTTATCCCCAAACACCGACACTTTGGGTGCTATCCCTGGATAATGTCCTTTAATAAATTATAAAGAGGATCCCAGGCTTTGCTTATTTTCTATTTCATAAGAAAAAAGGCAAGTTTTGGAGAATCCTGACTTCGAGATTTGGCCTTTGGCCCACACGTAGCACACAGCCACAGGCCTGAATCTCCCCAATAATCATCAAAAGCAATAAATGGAAGAGTGAAAAGTGATTGGCCCTCATTAATGATTTGAGCCTGTGCCTCTAGAGTGGCAGAAGGACACAAGATTGGTTTGTTAAATAGAGCTGTATTTCTTGGAAAGAGATACGACAATAGATAAGTTCTTGGCAGCGTCCAAGTTGGTCGCGGTGGTCAACTGGAGATCTTGCCAGAGATTACGAGTGTGGAGCGACGGAGGAAGACGCATCAGGAGAGAGATCGCTGCAAATCATCAAACGGTTCGATTTCAGTCGATATTTCGAGGTAGTTAGAGTACAACGCTTTCGATTGACCACACGTCATCTTGGGAATCGACAAAATGAACCAGTTCACTTCGTTCCTGCCAAGTAGCCGGGCTGAGTTTGCGAAGCTGTCCTCTAATCCTGCGTTCCGCTTTGACTTTATCACGGATCCCTCCCCACATGTTGACAACGACAAAGACCTAGGCTTTTTCATGACTCGCGGCCCACAAGAATTTCGAAGCAGAGAGCGTGAATTGAATGAAGTACCAGCATTAGTGTGTTTGTCTTCCTCGACGTCTCGCAGGCGAATGCTGATGATAAGAAACAAACAGATTGATATCATCAGAAGTGATGAATTCTTTCTTATGTTTCTATTTCGACGTTTAATGGGCCGGCTCCCTTGATCAAATGCATTGAAGGGTCAGGTACAGAAGCTAGCTGAGCAAGTGCCAGCTAGGCAATGCCTCTCAAAACCAATGCCGATTCCACCTCCATATCCATCGGAATGAATGGGCTACTTAATCGACCGTCTGAATACATAGCTCACCTCTTCGGTGAAATCCCTCGACCAGTTCTGTATCGCAGTGACGTCTGCTCCCGGGACTGAGGATAAGAAAGACAACCAACGGGCTGATGCTTGCTCGAACGAGATCATGCCCCACAAAATACTCTCGGAGTACAAGTAAGCCTGAAGCTGATTGCGACCGAAGCCGACCCCAGGTTTCACAACCTGTCCTCATGTTTCATTCATGCTGCGCCAACACTGCGTCAGAGCTCCAACAGAGACCGAAAAGTGCGGATTTGACATATTCATTACTCGCAACTTCTTTAACCGAACCTGCACAAAGTCTTTAATTGATTTACTTCTGTGGTTTACTTTTTCCTGCTGATTCGAGTCAAGCAACTTTCCTACATTGATTTGTCCAATCTTATCAGTCGATCATTCGCGGCTGGCGCAGCAAGAAACAAAAATGATCAAGTGGATTCCCCAGCTAGTTTTTATTGTGTGGGAGGCTATCATCTTCGTCGCTAGTGCAAATGAGGAGATTCATTATGGATGGCAGCCGCTTGCTGCCTCAGCGCCCACTTCTGGTCATGCAGCTTTTCCGCCAGTCGAAAGGGAAAGCTACACAGCCGAAAATACGCTGAACCCGAGCAAGAAAGCCAGATTACAAACCGATGGGTCTGATGATGATTTGTTAACAATCGGTCTTGGAACTGGAGGAGCTTATCCTACATACCCTCGCTCTTTTGGACAGTCTTCTAGGCCCGGGATCATCTCTGTATTGTCGGAAAAACCCATTGACCTTGCAAGCAATCATGAGCCTTTCAAGTTCCAGACTCATGATCATAGGCTATTTCCATCCGGTGTCAGCTTGGAACAAGTCAGCTCTCAGGCCAGCAGCAGTACTGCAAGAAGAGATTTCTTATCTGATTTCGATAAGACCCACAACACGGACGCAAGTGCTTCAACCGAAAATTATATACCTTTCCCAACAAACCCAACGGAAAGTCTCAGTGAGTCTTTCAATCTGGGAAGCAAGATACAGTTGCAAAGTGATGCTCCCCTAACCCAAGAACCCTTGGGAAATTCAGGGACTCATGAACAGAATGGCGGCAGAGGTATCAAGAGAAAAATGTGGAGCTCATGGGGCGATTCCTTGTCTTTGAAAACTGGTGTTACCTCCGGTGAAAATGACGCACAACACAGTTATGCCACACCAATTTTACAATCTGGCTTGCCCTTGAAGCAGCTCAATAGGTTTTCAGTTGAAGAAAATCACATTGCTTCACCACAATTCACCCCACAAGAAATCCAGCAAGTCATCCCACTTTTACAATTGGGAAGTAACACACCACCCTATCAGAATTCAGGTGCCTCCATGGAACCAGTGTTGTCATCAGGTGGCAGAAAACCATGGAAAATGAGCTCAATTGCTGGACAGAATGGTGGAAATTTTTTGTTATCTGTGGAGCCACCTGAGAAAGGGGAAAATGGGAAGAGTTGGGGAGCAGATCAAGGAACAATCTCTTCACTTAGGTCACAGCCTCAAAACACCCTCAGATCAGGAAAAAATATATTGCTTGACTGGCACAGACCAACAGAACCACCATTGAATCAATCCCCCAGACCCAAGCACAACGTTTTTGAGTCAGGAAATCAAGGCTCATCATCTGAAGACCCAGAGAACATTCATCAACTCTCAAAGATGCCCACACCGCACCAGCCAGAAACCACACCTAATTTTGACAATCATACAAGTCAAATTGATAGTAAAAAAAGTTGTGGAAGGATAAAATTCAACACAGATATACTTAAGGGTGAAGGTCCAATAATAAGCCGTGTAGTGGGACAACTGAATTCAATACCAAGGCCACACCAGGGGAATTCTTTTCTCACAAATGATCAATTGAAGATGGCCTGTGAAAGTCTGAGGAGAAGACATTCAGGATTCATTCCAAGACCTTCAATGGATGAAATAGGAATATTTATGGGTAATATTAATAGATGGTACCAATATTGGAATACACACACAAATATTGATGTGAAAAGTTTGCATCCTGGAGAGGAGGCATCAAAACACCCATTTGTTTTTCCACTTTTCTTGCTTTATGTGGAGATGATAATTTCCATCATCCCATGCAAGCAAGGACTACAAATGGGTGATGAATTGAACTATCCACAGGAGATGGGAAATGCAATTGAATCATATCTGACATTTTACACTCTTATGAAGAATCCCCCACAAAACAGAGAATCAAACATTTGGAAGGAAAAGCAGGAGTCATTCAAGCGAGCTTCATCCCATGCCTATCAAGAGCCTTCTGTAATTCTTTGGAAATTCATTGAGTTTTGGATGGAATATCATTATACTGCTTTCTGGAATAAGGCCAAAGAAGCTAATGGTTTGCATGTCAGCAAAAACATCAAACGTTTTTTCAACACCATCTTTAACTATGGAATTGAAACTCTGAATAAAAGAATATAATATTATCTACCCTCTGATTAATCCTTTGATTTTTTTTCTTATTCTTCCTGAAAATTGTTTACCAAAAACCTATTCATGGAATTTCAAATCTGGCCATCTATTAATAATTTATGTTCTGAAAATGACTGTTCTTTTTCCTTCAAAAATAAATCATGTTGTTCATTTTGAAACTTGAAAAAAAATTCTACCATTTCACTCTTATAATACTGTTTATTTGAATATTTCAGTTATTTCTTGGTGGTAAGATTGATATAAATTTATCCCTTATAATTATTAACTATTCTTCCTATTTCTCCTATTCTTCTCACCTCAAGCCATCAAATTTCAGTGTAGTATTGTTATATTTTCTCAATTTTTCCATGCATGTCTCAGATAAATAATATAAATCAAAAGATAATCATCACCAGATAATGGGAAAATGAATTAACATCAATGTCTCCTCAAAATTGAAATTGAAGGGGTAATTTGTTGTTTTTGGTTTATTTCTGTTCTGAGGTTGAGAATATTCACTGATTTTGGTAATGGTGGGCTGCTAAAATGAACTAAGATACAGTGCAAATAAATTTCAGCTTTTGCTTCTTCTTTTCTTCAAAATTTGTGTAGCATTAGTTGTGATTTTATTCTGCTACACTAGTGGGTTTCAAAGTTGAGTTGTGCATGCATGCAGACCATTTTGCAGAAAATATTTTCTGCAAATCCTTCTGCCTGAATTCATTCAAGACTTTTTGTGAATGAATGCATGCAGAACAGAATTCCCATGTTTCACTTCCCTCCTCCAAAAAGTATACTTTACCCCTTCAATTCAATGTTTTCTACTTTCTGCAAAAAGATCTGCAGGTCTGTCAGAGTCTACTTTGAAACCCACTACTATAGCACTGAAAAAAAAACTCACTCAACTGTTGATCTGCAGTGGAAATGCAGAAAGTCCAAGGAAGCTTGTGGTATTACTCCAAAAATTTTCCAAGAGTGATTCAACCAAGATTCAATGCACAGTGACTGTGCAAACTGAACATGAGTGACTTTGCACACTACACAGTGACTGTGTACACAGAACACTGCACAGTGACTGTGCACACTGCACACTGCACAGTGACTTTGCCAAAAAAATATACATATATTTAGTGAAAGATTATTTGGTTTGTAGGAAGTAATAATTTGTGAAGAATTTTTTTTTTCCATTCCAGCTCTAATAAAATATTTAAAAGTGTGAGTCTGAGTCTCTAGAGTGACTACAGGACACAAATGGTTTGTCAAATAATGTAGTATTTCTGGGTAGAGATACAACACTAGATAACAAGGCAAGAAATAGAAAAAGAAGAAATTATTCTTTTTAACTCTACTGATTTATCTCTAAGCTTATCAAGCTGAGGACAGGAGTGAGATGATTATGCTCAACAGATCAACTCTATAGAGGACTGGAGACAGCTATAAAACTAGCCTCCTCTGGATGACTCAACAGAGGGTCTCTTCTGGATGACTCAACAGAGGGTCTCTTCTGGATGACTCAACAGAAGGTTCACTGGTACAAGCCCCTCCTTTGGAGGGGCTTGGTTATGGAGAAGATTGACAAAAAAATATGCAATAAGATTCCGAAGATTTATGGTACAAGTTATCCTGAAATGAAACTTTATGATTTTATTGCAAGAGTCCCATGCGCCAGTTGCACCCCTGATGGCAACCATCAGGAGCGCAAAAATCAGGCCATTCTGATTGTCCAACTCGCGGCGGACTTTTGTCTTAGAAAGGTTGAGCAAAATAAGAGGCAAATTTTCCCCACCAAAAGTGGGAAAATGCTCACGCCAAAAATCTGACTTTAGCGGCAAGCCCCTCCTGGGCGGGTTAAGATAGCTCTTTCTCCGAAGTCGGGGCTTGGTTAAGCTAGCTTTCACTTTGTCAGCCTGTAAGAAAATACTTTCCCCATTTGTTGACAACAACAAATGCATAGACTTTTTCTTGACTGGCGGCCCACAAGAATTCCTAAGCAAAGAGCTTGAAATGAATAAGTACCAGCGTTAGTGTTGTTCTTCCTCGTCTCGCAGGCAAATGCTGCTGATAAGAAACAAATGAATATACGGAAGCCCAGGGGGGACACCCATCGAGCCATGACTAATAATTAATTTTTTTGGTCCATGCATGCAATACACAAGTGTACACATCCACAGTACACATGTACAAGTTTTATTGCGCACCTCACTAAACATAACAACTTGAGTACATACAACATCACAGTTTCATATAATGAAGTGCAAGACGATTAGATGTAATTATTTATAGCAAATCATCAAAACATTCCTCATCCTTGAATCCACAGCTCATTCAAAATGGATGACTTAACAACATCTGACTACACAGAGTCAGAATCCGATCACTCAACCAAATCTGACACAGACACCAACCCAAATACTTCAGAAAATTCTTTAAAAGAACTTGTTTAACATCTTCTCCTCCAAGGTTTCCAAGGCCCAAAGGTTCTTCAGATACTTGAAGAAAACCATGGCATCAAAATTTCTGCCCGTACACTCACACGAAATCAAAAAGAATGGGGCCTCCGACAATGTGATCTTCCAAAAATGGAACCTCTTCCTTTGGATCCAGCTGTTCGAGCTTCCCTCATATCCTCACATTCCAAAGGGCTTAATACCCAGGAGATTCAAGCTCAACTTTCCAAAGAAAAAAACACTCATGTCTGTTGCCGCACAATCAAACGCTACTTAAAGAAGCTCAACCTCAAACTGTTGGTGAATGACGTGGAAAGTGGAAAAATCTCCCTGGATGAAGTTTACCAGGCTGTTGATCATGCAAGAAGATTCCTATTACACAACAATGCTGGTTATCGTAGAATGAGAACCATCCTAGCTAGGCAATACTCAATTCAAATACCCCGGTATGCCCTTCACCAGGAAAAAAAGTAAGGAACCTCCATGAAGGTGGCTTTAATGTATCCCAGTTCTATCTCAGCTTGTATCTTCTATGTATCCCTTTCATATCCTTGCTTTATCTACTAACCTACCTCCATCCTTCTTGTCTTCATATAAGCCAAGCAAATATCGAAAAATTGTTGAATCATTATACCAGAAGGCTTAACCAAAGCACCCAAAACTCTCAAGTGGACAGTTTTTTCTGAAAAACTTAAATTTGAATTTTTCTTTCTTTTTGCTTATTGTGACTATTATTGAGCAAAATGATGTAACTTCTTGGAATGTGCAATAAGAATTCTGTTTATTTTATTTTATTTTTGATTTGATTTTCAAAATTCCATGAACCTGACTTGTGTGCTTAGTCATTTATTTGAGCACCACATTCAAAATCCTGGTTGTTCAATTTTTTGAACAAAGAAGAGAAGTGCTGAAAAATCCCAATCTGAGATGATGAAATTCATGGGAAATAGTTTTTTGGAGAGGAAAATTTTTACATTGAGTAATCTTTTTTCAATGAATTTCCTTCTGGGTGCAAAATCTGAACTTACCACATTTGATTTCAAAGAATTTTTTTTTTGTTCACATTAAAAATTCCAGTTTCAATTCTGAAATTGACACTGAAATGAAAATAATCTCAAAAGTTTTTCCATCTCCTCACCTCCATTCACAACAAGGTTATGAAATCTATATAGGAAATCAGTTGACTGATTCTCCTCATCCTAGTCATCCATGACCAGTGATCAGTAAAAACAGTTCATCCTTGAATAACTGGAGGACTAGGTCATAAAATTCTTAGCCCCCTCTGCACAGGGAAAATCAACTTCCATGCTTCATAGGTAGTTTGGTGTAGGAAGCCTAACTCTGTCCCACATTGCCATTTCCAGGAGGAGAAGAGCTTTACACTCCAGATCACACATGAGAAATAGGATTGATTTTTATTCATTAACTGGTGGTTTTGTGTCACTTCTCCTGCCTGGACCGCACAGGTCAAATCGGTCATTGATTTAAGTAGGCCAATCCTCCCCTAGTTCATCCAGGACCGATATGCTCTACACCTGTCTAGTTGTTGTTGTAGGGCTATAAAGACCCCTCAGGCCGCGCAAATCCCACGGTCTTCAAGGGGGTAGTACCGCCAAAACGGCAACATCTCGAACATCTCTAACATCGCCAGCAACTCCCCCCACCGACCCCCCCAAGTCCGACCATCAACCCTTACATTCCGCTACTCTTATAACACGACCCTTATCTTCCCCTCCCCTTATAACACCTGGCATTTACAAAACTCGCGCCCGATCCATAACAACTCATCACCTACACATCTCAACCTACAGCACCCACTTCCCCCGCCGTTCATCCCGCTGGCCATCATCCCACACAGCGACACCATATCACCCACCTAGTCGCCAGCATGTTATCCAACTTTTTTTTTTTTTTGCGCATCTTTCCATTATAAAATTATTATTCCAATTCGTGTTTCGATTGCGCAATCAATAGTTACGGTGAATAAACAAACAAAAGTAAGCGGCAGAAGTAAGTGGACAAAAAATACATAATTAAGAGAGCAAAAGGTAGAAATAGGGGTTGTGAAACAATGAAATCAGAGAGGAAGTAAATGGGGTGGTGATTTGCTCCTCTGCTGCCACAGATGCACCATTTTCATCATCCTCATTAGCCAATTCAGGATTGTTATCATCAACAATCCAAAAAACCATTCAAGATCCTCCATTGCATCATCAATCAATTTAGTTTCCCCCTCCATTATTTCCGTTTTGATTAGATCCAAAGTTAAAAACAAAGCATGGTCAGGTTCTTCTTGTCTATTGCAAGTCTGACTCCACAGCCAATCAATATTCTTAGACCATCGTAACATCAGCTTTGTGTGAGATTTGCGTCGTGCCTCCAGCTCTATCTTTATAACTTGCAATTTGCTGGACATTGGCAACATGATATCGATTGTTGCCAATTGATTTGCTGGATCCTGTAGATTGATTGAATCGGTTGAAAGCAACAAGTTGCCTGTCAAACCAACATACAGAAAACTCAGCCCACAATGAAGCAGAAAGTCATGTATTATCCCAAGAGCGAGCTACCCAACTTACTACAGTGCATCACTGCTGCGTTCAGGGCACCCAGATGTTGATTGGCCCAAGTCATGGCACGATCAAGCTCTTGGGTCAACATCTGGACCTCTTCTTGCACTCGATCCAGGGCTAGAATCGAGTGAATTCCTTGTCGAACCTCGCGGTCAATCGCCCAAGGATCCCTGGAATTAATGGTAGAAAAAGCCGTCATTCCAGAAAGGATCGTCAAGGTCCATTTTGGAGAAATTGGTAAACAGGAGGTCTCGGTTCTCTTGATGTTTTAGCCGCTCAGGCTCATACACACTGAGATAATTTGCCCGGCGTAAGTTAAACTCTTTTA
The DNA here is from genome assembly GCA_004348175.1 of Puccinia novopanici. Classification (NCBI taxonomy): domain Eukaryota; kingdom Fungi; phylum Basidiomycota; class Pucciniomycetes; order Pucciniales; family Pucciniaceae; genus Puccinia; species Puccinia novopanici. The sequence goes on from SMGU01008145.1 coordinate 10,735, forward strand.
TCGCTTTCTCGACTGGCCCTTTGCGTCGTTTTATAGCTTCCAATACTCGCTGCTGCATCCTTTGCCCAGTAGGGCACCCAGGATAGGTCTTTTCGATTGGCCTTCTTTCTGATTGTAGTTGAACCGCCTGCGAAAAAAGATCGGTTTTTGCTTTCCACAGTAATGATAGCATTCTTTCTTTTGCGACGCTTGGGATTGAGCTACGCAAGTGGTTGTAGTCGCGCCCAAGTGACTGGGCCAATTTCTTTTGATTTTCCTCACGATCCTTCAATGATTGTTGGAAAATTTGCCATTCGGCCATGGTGGCAGGTAGTTGAGCGTCCTGTCCAAATGTACGCGACCTGGACTTTACACAAGAATTAGCTGGTATGCAAAAGAACCATGATATGCAGACCGACCTCAACAAGTTGATCACCTCCTCGGTATGGAAGAACAGAGCCAATTTTTTCATCCTCTCTTCATCACCTTCGTCTTGTTCCTTTTCAAAGGAAGCCTGCTTTTCCCACTGAGCCCGTAGGAATTCAACTGAGTAAGCTTTGCTTGGATTCACATTCACATGAGGATTCCGTTTCCGCAGTAAGCTTTTGAGGTGCGACTTTGCTTTGTCACGTCGCTTAAGTGCACTGATGAACTTGCTCTTGAGCCAATCGGCTGGAAAAATTAGACCACTGCAAGTATCAGATGCCAGTCAGTAATATCATAGGAGAACTGAATATAACTTACACAGCTGAGTAATACTAGCTTGGTTCCGAAAGTTGCACCGGTGTGCAATGGCAGACAATCGATTGTTACGTGTTGCGTATCTCAGCGGACTGACTTGAGGCGAAAGTGCGGACCACAGACGTTCCAACGCTTCTCCGTCCGAAAGACCCCAGCCTTCATTGTATCGAGGATTATACTTTAGTTGACATTGCCAATGATGGACGTAGGCATGAAATACCGAAGTGCCAAAAGAGAGACGATTGCGGTATTGGGGAAAGATGTCTCGCTGAGGATACAGAGCTCAGTTAATCCCATCTCTACCCCAAAAATTTAAAAATTAAAAGCACTGACTGACCAGAGTGACATACTTGTGCAAGAAACATCCAATGTCGTACAAAACCCCCACCGGCCGTGAATCCTCGATGTTTTCAAGTAACCGTTTCAGAATTGACAGGGGAAGTGCTCGGTTCTCACCAGTCCCGTGTATATTAGCCAGATAAATGACACTGTCATGCCGGCAACATGATCCCATAAGGCCTGTGTCGTCACAGCCTTTCCATGTTGTGGACTGGCGCTTGTCATTGGCAGCCTTGTGAGAATCAGCACAACGATCAGCCTGAGAGAGATACCAGCAGGTTGGATGAGGCAACACCGGTGTGAGGCAATCAGGATATCAGCCATTGTGAACTAATTTTTTTTATCGTTTATCATGTAACTTGCAAACCTTAGCCTTGATTTTATTCACTCGCTCTTGCATTTCAACATAGGTTTTGATTTGATCTATCTCATTTGGCAAGATGAATCTATCGGTTGGAGTGATTAGAGGGATGTGATTGTGGCCCGCCTTCTGATGATGTCGGTGCTGAAAGTTGCCATCTAGGCATACAATCAAACAATCGTTTACTTTGGTGTTTGAGTAATCGCCTGTCCTCGCGCTGGGTCCAAAGCAGGCTGGGCAACATTCGTAGGCCAGCGTTTGTACTTTGTTTAATGAGAGTGCTGTCTGCACTACGCGTTCAGTCTTGTGAAGGAGATCGCGATAGACGTAGATAGCCGAAGAAAAACAGTCACTGAGATTTCGTCCCTACAACAAAGTAAGTCAGTCATGATGGCTAACAGCCATGGTCAATGTAGCTATTTTCAATTACCTCGGCACCTTTTTGGTCCCAAAGGATGTGGGACTGCTCTTCCCCAAATCGTTTTTGAACGTCGTTGAACGGTGAAACACGCACGTTACACAGCTGCCACATATAGTTGTGATATGACATTAATTGCATGGAAAATGCCACACTTGGTTTGATTGGAGCGCTTGATAAGTATCCATTTGCCAGCAAATGAACTGTCCGCGGCATGCACTGGCAAAAAGAAAATTTTCGTCGCTCTTGAGCTTGAAATGAGGGTGCATACAAAGCATTAGTCAATAGGCAAATGCGAAAATGGCAGAAGCACTGACGTCTTACCAACAAAATCAACAACATCTATCCAACACTCAACTCAAGGAGCACGCGGACCGCATTTGCAGAATATCTTTTTGAATGCTTCAAATCGCTGGTTATTTGTCCAGTTATCGGTTTTGGCCTTGAGCAACATGTACGCCCCAAACAATTGTGGCATCACACGACTCCAGTTTGACTGGTGCACTTGGTGTAATGTTGAACGATCGTGTTCTCGTACGGCCTCCCGGAAATCCGAATTTATTGTGCGGTGGTTCCGATTGCCCTGATGGTCTGGGTTGGTATCCGGTTGAATTCTCCATGGAATACTTTGCCAGTTGTTGAGTTCATCGTCATCGCTGCTTGGGGGAGGACTGTTGCGGCTGTCATGCTGGAAATCAACGTATGAGTCGGTATCAAGGCCATCGTCATTGGGTGCTAGGTCAGATGGATTGGATATTGCTGGTATGCTGGATGCTGAATTTCCTGTTAAAAGATTGTCAAAAATTTGAAGTGAACGCTCATCACGCAAGGCCAGGGAATCAAGTCGGTTCTTTTCTTCACGAGTTTTCCGTCTTTTTTTGAAGGGATCAGGGCGTGAATACTTGCGAGGCATTTGTGCTAAGAGTCAAGATTGTCAAAATAATTATTTAGTTCTTTCCAGGTTTGTTGAAATAATTATTCAATTTTTTCGAGATGCTGGCACGTGACTAAAGACTGCTTCTGGAGCTGTCTTACCACTAAAGAAATTAACATGAAAGATACACCACACACAAACCTTCAGGTGCAACATAAAATATGATTTTGGATATTTTCTGTTTCCTTAAATGCCATGCCATCTAGCATAAATGCCATGCCATCCAGCAGTTCTTCTTATCTCCTGTAAATAGTGGTGTAGTGGTGGTCAATGTAGTTATGAGGATTTTTTTTTTTCATTTTATTATTTCATGGAAATAGGGTAGTTAAGCCCCAACAAACATGGCTATTATTAAATCAGATGGTGATTTCATCATATCAATGGCCATTATTTCCTCATGGATTAGGAATTTACCAACTCAAAAGTAATTCTCCCAAGTGTAAAATTTATAATTTCTAACATCATCATTGACATACTTGGGGAGAATGGGCATATCCAATATTTTGCTTTACATGTGTTCAAGATTAATTCTGTAAATTGAGAATAAAGGATCCCACATGAATAATGGATATATCAGAAAGGAAAAGAATGTTTAAATAAAATTACTTCTGATTATTCAGTGAGAATGGGGAAGTAG
>SMGU01008146.1:0-11052 GCA_004348175.1 Puccinia novopanici
TTTTTGGTGACAGGAAGACCTCCATTGCAGGCTTGATCCCCACTCTTATGGGCAGGGTTTTTTATATGCAACCCAGGTGGCTCAATTTTTTTTGAAATTTAATATGCAGGCCAGGTTTTGAAGGTGTGACCCACCCTGTTTTGAGTTTCTTGATCTCTGAGCTTGAAGTCATGGAGGAAACAGATAAGAAGGATTAAAAAAATGGACAGAGACACTCAGGAGAGGGTCACTGGATTTGCTCAGGATAGTGTCAAAAAAGAAGGTCAAGACAAATTGCTAGTAACTATGCTACTTATATAGACTAAGTATAAGCAGATCAAGTTGTTGTTGAGAAAATGAATAAAAGAATCATCATGAATAAAATCATAAGCAAACAATCAATGACACATTTCTATGAGAGTGGAATGAAGTGATTATGACTACTAGACAAAGGCTCATTGGCTACAGGGCGGCTGTATCGTATAACATCACTATCTTGCTACTAAGAACCTGTCTACTATAATCATTTGAAATGTTATTATGATGGAGAAGAGAAAGGGGATTCAGGAATGAGTAGAAAGAAAAAAGAGAATACCAACAGGTTGCACCTTCGATCCGGGTGGGTCGCGTGTCGAAGACCCTGCTGGCCCCCTATAACGTTTCGGACCCCCCAAAAGTTGTTGGACAGCGGGATGCGGCGCGCCACTGTTTCCTTCCGGCTGTTCGATCCGGGGGCGATTCAATACTCGGATCGGCCTCGCAGCCGGATTATTCGACGCACTGTATGCACACTCGACTCTCCGTCACTGCGTTGGGACTGCGCCGGTCGACGCACTACATACTCGAGACTCAACACGCCATCCCCATGAACCACGCCGGACACCAGAAGGGCGGGGCTGTGCCATCGGGCCGATTGGTCGAAATCAGGGTGCGCCCTTTTCTCCAGCACTGAATCGCCCTCAATTGATATTCCCACTGACGCGCTGCTGCTTTCAATCGGTTGAATATTTTTCAGGCAAACAAGAATGCCGAGCTGTTCGTCGACGCATAGTGGGTCACATCATTCTCAATGTTTATATCGTTTCTCGTTAAGACGTCCTGACTGATGGACCACAGATCCAGTTACTCGGTTTACGACTCATCAACAAGAAGCACCAAGCTGCCTGAATTTTACCGTCCGGATGCTCGGATCGTCTGGAATGGTTGAGCTTTTCTTCCCTCTCACCCCTTTCCTTCTAGAATCATCTTGCCCCAGTTGGTGACCCCCCATTTTATTTACTCAGGTAACGCGATTGCGGGGTTGCCCGCGTTCTCATCGACTTTGCTGTCTCAACTCTCATACTCCAAGCATGAAGTCCAGTCATTCGATGCACATGTGATTCCAGGTTTGTAATAGATTTTCCTCCCGTGAAGCTACCAAATCGTTAATATGCATGTTAAAAAGGCTGATAACCCTGATTAATCAGGTTCGATCATTGCCCCAGCGGTACTGCCTACCATCTCGATCTCGATTTCAGGCCAAGTGATCTTCTCCGCGCAGCCGTTCCCATCCAACTTCCGGATGCCCGACCCTAAGGACATTTCCCCCGATCAGAACCCAGCTGATGCTCAGCAGGCTCTCGATGGTCTCCCCAGGGTCTTCAGTCAAACACTTATCCTCGCCCCCTCCCCCTCAGCCACCGAATCCAATAACGCTGTTGCGATATCGAATTATGCCATCGTCGCCGATTGCTTCCGGTTTGTCGGATGAATCATCGGCCCATCCTGCTGATGGATTACACCTTATTACATAAACAACCATGAACACACGACTTACTCTTAAATTCATAGTAATTAATCATCACGGAGTGGATTCATATAGGAAGGACCACATGGATTGTACCATTGAGCCCAAACCATCAACTGGGCACATACCAAGACAGATGTTACCTCCTAATTAATCGGCCCCTTGATTGAAATAGTTTTCTAGATAGCCCAGCCTGAGGTGAAGTCAATACTACTCGACAGAAGTCTATGAGTGGTGTACTGCAGCAATTCTGAGAGGATTGATTTGCAAAAGCTCTCATCCAAGTTGATGTGGCTGCAATAAGCTTGTTTTCTGAAAGAATTACAGTTGAGGATGTCAAAAACCTGCCCAGGATTTGGCCTTTGTCCAATATGCTTGGGCAAAAACCAGATTTTTTTTTTTTTGTGTGTAAATATTGTCAAAAATTATGGTATTCAAAAGTCAAACATAAAATCATAAAGTCAATTTCCATAAATTTTCTTGCAGGGAACTGTCACATTTCATAAAACTTTATTGACAATCCCCTGCAAAAAAAATCAAACTTTGATGTTATGTCAATTTTATGTCCAAATTTTGAATACCATAAATGTATCTGAATCAATCTTTACAGGTCAAATAAAGCCTAAATATGTGGTATGGGGAGCCAGGTGGAGCCCTAGGTTGCATAAAATGATGTTAATCCATACATTAAACCCACACTTATGGGTTAAATTATGGCTTTTGAGAGCCATGTCCAAAGTACTGACCTAAAAAAATAAAAATAAAAAAACTACTTGGCCAAACTCAACAAGGTTATATTTTTGAACTCTGCACATCTGTGTGAGTCCAAAAATGTAATAAAAAATAACCAATGCATACAGTGGCCCCCAGGGTAAAGCCCTACATGCCCAAATTTGTTTTTCAGGCAGGACCAGTCGGAACTATGCCATACACAACTGTACAACAGGAAAACTGAATGATAACCAGTGAGCAAGGGACTTAGACTTCATCAAGATCCATGGAGCCTTTTTGGATAGGTGGTATTCAATTGAAACAAAATGGAGGTGTAAGTAGAGATCTTTGAATCTGAGAAATTATGTGCCCCTGAAATATATTAGAGGACCATACAAGAAAAATTTGCACAACTGGCATAGGTTGACATGCAAAGGTACAAAGCCCCTTTGTACGTTTGCATATCAACTTCTGCCACTTGAGGGACTTTTTTCCTTCTTCTTTTTGAACTGATAGTGGGAAGGGACATGGAGATGACTCCAGGATCAAATCAGGCAATAAACTAAAAAGTACTGGGCTAAACTGATATGGGAAATGAGGCCATTGTCATGAAAGATGATTAGGCACAAAGGACTACTTCTGCACTTTCACCCAATGTTACTGAGTTCAAGCTGCCATCCATTGCCTGCAAATTGTGATTTATTTCCCTCAAAATTTTTATGTTAATAAGCTTTGATATTTCTGAGGTGTCTACAAGGAAGGATTTGAAAGATTCAGAGCTTACTGTTTCCTCAAATTGACCTGCTGAATTGTGGATGAATGCTTGGCTACATCTCCAATCACCTTGCTTCCAGTCACCAGGGACAGGGATCTGTTTGGTGGCACTTTTCAGGGAAGGGGTAACACCCATCAAGTTCAGTAGTTCATAATTTATTTTTTCTATTTTTTAATAAAAATTTGGATTGAAGAGATAGCTTTCTTGGTTGATTTCAGTTGTTGTCTTTTCTGAACACTTGAATATTTTTGGTTAATACTTTTAGTGGTGGATGCATGCTCTGCATTAAAATTCTGATATCTTTTCTCACAATATTGTGGGGGATTCCCAAGAGAAGAATGGAGGACTTCCCATCGGTCTGGATTGCTTAATCTAGACGGGCTAAATCTAAATTCCAAACTTTGTGTGGTAGTGGGAACCTGACTGTCATCAATTTTCATCACCAAACAAAGTTTGGGATTTAGAAATAGAAGCTCCAGAGTTAGGAATTTGGGCGACGGGAAGTCCTCCAATCTCCCACCAAATCAAGATAAAATATATCGAAGTGGACCCCAAGTTGCTGTGATGTGGGATGATTTTATGATTAAAGACTGGAGGTCTTCCCGTCGCCTCTGATTTCTAAATTTAGCTTTTCTAAACCTAAATACTAAATCTTATTTGGTGGTGGGAACTTGATTGTCATTAATTTTCACCACCAAATAAGGTTTAGTATTTGAAAAAATGTGATCCAGATTTGGCATTTTCAGTGACGGGAAGACCTCCACTGTTAAGGTCATTTGGCGCCACCTCGGGGCCATCGGATCGGGTCTATCGGGTACTGTCCACATGCCCGACCCCCACATCAGTGCAGGGCGCTATGGCTGTGTGGCGCGTGTCGGCCTCTCACAGATTATCTCTGGTTTCGTTTCGGTTCCTTCCGGCCGCTGGTCAAGTCTGTCGATTCTCGTTCATGGAGCAGAGTGCGGAACCAGGTTAGCCCTCTTTCCGCATGCTGATAAAATCCGCGTCCATTTGAAAGCTCATGGCGGAATCGTCTCTTGTATCGCGTCTTGGACTGCTCGTGAACAAAACTCTTATTCCTGGGGTCGGTGCCGATGGAATTCCTTGACCTAAAATGATCATGCGCACCAGCCCAGGTTGCGTGCCATAAACGCCGTCTATCGAGTCCCTCCGCCGAAGGTCCAGGCCACGTTTCCAAAAAACTGGTGAGCTGCGGATCCGTATAAACTACCCTTTTGAACCTGTTCGGGATTCAAATATTGAACCAAGGATTAATTTGTGCTTATAATGTAGCACCTATTTTTCAAAACTTGAAGGCCGGACTTAAACTGAATTGGCTCGAGCCCATTGGCGGCACTTGTCTGCACGGCGTCTGCGGTGATCCGAGCCCGAGTGCAAAGATTGCTGCTTTTGATATCGTAATGTCATCACCCTAAGAAGGCTTCGCCTAATAAAATTTCAAAACTAATCGGATGTGTCCTTTGTGATGACTTGTTTTTATTCAGGATGGGACATTGATCAAAGTCAAATCTGGCAAGAAGTTCCCCACCAATGCAGATGATTGGAAGCTGTGGGGAAGTAACGTCCCAAAGAAACTCCAAGAAGCCCACGAGAAGGATATGCTATTGTCTTGTTGAGCAACCAGAACTTTAAGGCGCCTAAATACCGCAAGGATTTCGAGACGAAATTGATTCAGGTGGCTAGAGTGGTAAGCTTTATCTGGTGGATATCTGCGCTTTTGAGATGATACGAGTTGAGACAGGTCCGAACACTCAAATAAGTCTATTTCATCGCGTCAAGCTTGGCGTCCCTCTACGGGTATTTGCTGCGCGTGAAAAGGACAAGTTTCGCAAGGTGCCCTGTTTTTTTACGTTTGCTTTTGGGTGCGATTGGTGACCATCTTCATCTTTTTGTAATCAGCCGCTAACCGGGATGTGGGAGGAGTTTGAGAAAAACTGGAATGGAGGTATCCAACTAAGTAATTGGTGACTATTGTTGCAGGATTGACGATTCGGGAGTATCTGACATCTGATCATATCAAATTCGCGGCCTTTCAGACCTGAGCGACTCCTTTTTCGTGGGCGATGCCGCTGGCCGTCCGGCAAAAGATTCATCTCCAAAGGACTGGAACGATACCGACCGTAAATTGGCTTTGAACATCGGTGTCACCTTCTTGTTAGTGATGATTTATGATCTGGCAGTCATTCTTTCCGTTCTGCTCGTAACTCACAATCTCTCATGTCACCTCATGTTGAACTACGCAGTACACCAGAAGAATGGTTTAGCGGGGAATCTAAACGAACGGATTTTGTTCTCAGCGGATTTGATCCGCTCAAATTTGACCATGATTGTACGTGAATCATACTTTTGCTTCATAGCAACCACCGTGTAAATCTGCATGCCATAAAAAAACCTGGTTTCGCTGTTGATCGATAAACATCAGGTCCAGTATGGCATCCATCCACCACTCCGTTGGCGTTAGGCCCCCTATTGAAAAATGATGTTGTACCGAAGCATTCACCTTGTGAAATCGTCCTGTTCGTCGGCCCACCAAGCGTTGGTAAAACCACTTGCTTTGAGAAATATTTCAAGCCTCGCGGATATAGACATGTGGTATGTTTTTTTGGATTCTAATTCAAATGAAGGTCGCAGGAGCCTATTGACTATGTTTTGACGTGAATTTTATATCTAATTTCTTGGCGACTTTGGTGTTGACGGGTGGGGCTTTTAAAGAATCAAGACACTCTCAAGAGCTTGAGCAACTGCCTCCAAGCGGTTCAAGAGAGTATCAACTCCGGGCGATCGTGTGTTGTTGATAATACCAACCCAGCCAAACAAACGCGCTCGAGCTACATCTCGACCGCCCGGAAGCTAGGCTGTCCCGTCCGATGTATCGTTTTCACCGCACCCATCGAATTGGCCCAACATAATAACGTCTATCGGGCCTGCGTTCAAGCTTCCCGCGCCTTGCTTCCCACCCTCGCTTTCCTCAACTATTCCAAGAACTTCGAAGAGCCCTCGGTCGACGAAGGCTTCACGGAAATGAAACAGGTTCGCTTTGTATTTGATGGCTCGCCGGAAGAACGTGCATCTTGGGGAAATATTTGTTATAAACTAGTATCCTCCCATTGCCTACAGGATTCTCAAAAATTCTTTTTGCCAATCTCCACTTGAATGATATATTATACTCAGAAAGTAGTCAATCATAATAGATGGGAAAGGTACATTTCTTCCTGTATTCAACATTGTTAGGAAGTGGTAAATTTGTCAATGAGGAAAGGCTTTGTTCCAACCATGACCAACAGTGATAAAAATTGGTGGGCTGCCTCAAACAAGGAAGCAATATTCCTATCTTTATTTAGAAAGATGTGTTACAGCTTGTGTCAGTTATGTGTATGAAACTTGGGGATCCCATAGATATGCCAAGTACTATCACTATGCTGAGAGTTAATGAAAGCAGAAATTACTCTCGGCTACCAGGTGTACTACTACACAAGTCAAACTCTGGTCCCCTTGTGGCCCAATTGCAGAAGGCTTAGGTAGGAAATACCTTTTTAAGATCAAAAAACTTGATATATAAGTGAAGAAGACAGAGGTGACATTTGGGAAGGAGCTATGCTTACAGGAAGGTAGCAACAAAGATTGCTAGGAGCAGATGGCAATCACTTGAACTGATTGGATACTTGTCAGAGGTGGTAGTCTTGCCGCAACTACAGTGGAACACAGTGTTGCAGTGTACAGAGCCCCCCGCAAAACAGTCTTTGAGATTCCAAAACTAAAGCACAAAGGAATTTCCTCCTGTAGTTTTTTTGGAGTTGATTATTTGGACCATGGGCCTAAATTGAGAGTTAAGTGAATAGTTATGGATTCTGTACCATAAACCCATACTTATGCACCTACAGCACTCCATGTGCCCATAACTATGGCCTCCAAGACCACCTGCACCCCCAAAATCTGGCAAAAACTGAATTTTTTTTTCTTCTAATTTTTTCTTCCAAACTTTTGGACACCCCCAAATCCATGTACACTAGAATGCTGGGGCCACTGCAATTTCAAGTAACTAGAGAAAGCTTTCAAATGGGGCATTTAATATGACAGAATAAAGTTCCAGTAGTAAAAGGTTTAGTGATGGGTAAATTGAGCGCTACTCTAAAAGTAGGAGGAGGGTATTCACTGCGCCACTTACTATTTGTATGCTAGGTTGAATCATTGAGGATCCATCTCAAGTTCAAAAAGGGTCACTTTTTATATTCTAGAGGTCTCCCAGGACATAGGGGGCCTTTGAAGGTGTATGCACCATTCTGACATCAAACAATGCCATCATGGTGTCATGTTTCACCATAATAGTTCATTTGAGTACTTCAATTCATTATATTTCCTCATGAAATCATTCTGCATTGTAATAAAAAATCACTTCATATGTCAACCATTAAATAGAATGAATTGGATTAATTTTCTCACAGGCTTTACCTGTGGAACTCTCTGATGTTGCTCTAACTTCAATTATACCAATGCTGGGACAGCTATTCTAACATTATAATTCATGGAGTGTAGCCTAGTCTGTTTTTGATAGCAGCTGACAGGACATCCTGTTAGCTGTTTACAAGAGTGTGCTAACACTACCCCAGCGAACCCAACAATTGTGCTTTCCATGCTGTGTTACAGTGACTTCTAGCAGAAAAACACCACTAAAATCTCTGTAGCATAGCAGCCTCAAAATCTTCTAATGCTGCACCACCAGTGGTCCCAGAGAAGGGCTGCTACACTAGTTTTTTTGGACAAAAAGCCCAGCATGGAATAGCAGCTGAGTGTTGATTATACTACTCTTTAAATTGGCCTACAATATAAATGTATACCACTGGGATTTACGGTATTCAAAATTGGGACATAAAATCATAAACACCTAATTATTTCATGGGGAGTTTTTAAAATGCATAAAAATTTATCCCCTGCCCAAAAATCAAACTATGTTTTTAGTTGTTTTTTGATTATTATTATATGTTTCAATTTTGAATACCTTGATTGTAATATAATTGAAATTTAGAAAAAATCTCCTCTCTCACTATAGAAATAAGATTTGAACTATATTCATTTATTATTTATCTACAAAGTCCACGTACATTCTTGCTGCACATTTGAAAGCATCAATTGATTTAATTTGATAATTTTTATTGTGATTTGAGATCTAAAAAAGTACCAGAAGGAGTAGGAATTTTGGGGTAGTTCCAGTGGGTAACCCAAGGAAAAATTGCATGATAAATATATTTAGATGATAATATTTGATTATTCATCAATATTAAAGGATATAAGATACTATAGTTACATATATACAGACTTTTGGATGATCTGGATTTGTTGTAGGGTGTGCAAACTCCACATTTGGAGTCTTGCAGGTTTATCTTCTCCCGCATTGACATGGCAATGAATCATTGCTTTTTTCCCACAAACCATATTGTATTCTGCTAGCCACAATAGGATTATCTCCAAGGCTTCCATCAACACTAGTGTAGCGGCCTTTTTTTTTTTTGGCCCATCTACCATAGTGTTAGCAGGGGTTTTCCGCTGCTACACTGTACACTGGCTCCCCCCCCCCCCCCCAAAAAAAAAAAAAAAAAACCAGCTCACTCAGCTCATGCACCCAGCTCACCCAGCTCAAACTGGTTTTTTACCAAAAAAAAAAAGCTCACTCAGCTCACGCACCCAGCTCACACTGGTTTTTTACCAAAAAAAAAATCCAGCTCACCCAGGGCCCTCATGTCCAGTTTACTTTGTTTGACCAAGGGCTGGGCCAATCCAAATCTGTTGAGTAACCAAAGCTTTAGTTTTGACCAGTCTCTTTCTTCATATCCTGAAATTTCTTCTACTCCTTCCTTCAAGTCATGGCCTTTGATCAGCTCACTCAGCTCTCCCTTTTTTTAATTCCATATCACTCAGCTCAAAACCCACTGGGAGCTTTTTGGTTATAAACCTATGATAAATGAAAATTTATCATCCGTTTAAAGCCAAAGCTTTAGAGTTACAAAACTTGCCATTGCTGAAATTCAAAAAGCATCTCAATGTGAACTTGTTGAATTGTGGTATCATCTTGCAATGGTTGCTGAGCTAGCCATGGGATAAAAAGTGGATGAGTCACTTATCCAGAAATATATATTCCATCTAACATCTTATCAATCAAACCTTCAAGAATATCATCCTGAGCTCTTTGCAAAATCAAACCATCACATGGCTTATCACCTCCCAAGACAAATTTGTGCTTTTGGACCAGCCAATGTTTTAGCTTCCTGGCACTTCAAGAAAATCAATTTTATCCTCCAGAAAGCTGCATCAAACAACAAGATTATTAAGTCATACTCATACTTGAATTGCCTGATGCTATTTGAAGCTAACAATTGCCACCTTTGGAACAGGAGAAATGGACTTCACCGTCTTGTGACATGAAGTTTGGGCCTCAAACCTTGGCATATTATTAGAATTGTGAAACCTTCCCATCCTTGTAGCAAAAATGGCTCCCTGGTTCTCTCAACAAAACAATCTGTGGTCCTTGCTTGGAGATATGAATGAGGTTTTAAAAAAAAGAAAAGAGATATTGGACAAAGAAAATCTATCCAAATTTAAAACAAATTTTTTGCTTCCTGATCACCTACACCATTTATTCATCCAGCTCTTGAATAAAAACATGGGAAAACAAGACTGAAATACGTGAACAAACATGAAGGCAATTTCAAAAATGATGAAACGTTTGTTCCGAGTGTGGCAAAATCAATACACAGCTTCAAACAGACCAGCTTTGTCAGCCTCTATGCTACTAACCAGGTGTTTATGAGGACTGGTTGTGCTATGAGTGATTGATGTTTGTGGTAGTTTGGTAGAGTTTTGGCACTCTAAAGCTTCAGCTTTAAACGGATGATAAATTGTCATTTATCATTGGTTTATAACCAAAAAAAGGAGGAGCTGGCCGGGCCGGCTCTGCCAGCTCCGCCAGCTCCCAGTGGGGAATGAGCTGAGTGAGCTGGGATGAAAAAAGGGAACTGAGTGAGCTGAAAAAAACAAGTGCGTGAGCTGGGTGAGCTTGATTTTTTTTTTTTTGGTAAAACCAGCGTGAGCTGTATATATATATATGTATTATATATATATATATATATATATATATATATATATATATAAGGGAAGGTTTTTGCCATTTTTGAGGTTTTTTTGAAAACTGCTCCCCTAACCCTAAACCCTAACCCTAACTCCTAACCCCTAAACCCTAAACCCTAACCCTAATTATTAACGCAGGTTCTTTCTCGTTCCATGGTGGTTTAAAAAAAACGCTCCTAACCTTAACCCTAAACGTAATCCTAACCCTAACCCTAAACCTAACCCTAAACCTAAACCTAATACTAATCCTAACCCATAACCCCAATTCCTAACCCCCTAACCCGTAATTTTTAATTCCAGCTCACTCAGCTCACTCCCCACTGGGAGCTGGCAGAGCTGGCAGAGCTGGCCCAGCAAGCTCTGCTCTTTTTTGGTTAGAAACCAATGATAAATGTAAATTTATCATCTGTTTATAGCCAAAGAATTGAAGTGCCACAGGTGGTTTGGTAAGTTGAAGGTTATTTCCTATAATTAATAAATAAATGATAATTAGCTTCAAGTATTTAATCTTGCAAAGCTCTTGCCAACCTTATAGGGAGGGAAATCCCATAATTGTACATGGATTCTTCCTGATGGGAAAGCCAGGGATATTATATTGATTGTAAGTAAATATTACTTACGTGGTTTGGGCCTTTATAAGGGTTGGAGTGCAACTAATAAC
>SMGU01008150.1:0-15192 GCA_004348175.1 Puccinia novopanici
AGGAGATCATGCTGGTCCACAGTGAGGGACATTGGAAACGAATAGAGGAAACTGCTTGTGAGTTATGCTCAAGTGTGTCTGAAGAACACCCTTCCATCTTCGTGAATTCCCATGTACTATCTATTTCCCTTCATCCACAATTGGAATGACTCCATTACTTGTCCCCTCACCTCTTGCCTGCAATATGTTGCGAGTCAAATTCCCAATTGCATTTTTCCCCAATTTATTTTGGACGCGGTGGAAGTTCCAAATCATCAAGGAACTACTAAAACTGATGAAACATATTGGCATCCCCCAGCTATGTCATTACAGGACTTGAAAGATCGCTCGGCATACTTCCAGCGGTTGTCGCTGTACGTGAATGCTCAGACGTTTGACTGTGCCCGACTGTCGTGTGGTGGAGTGATCGAAATGTGCCGAGCGGTGATGGACGGGAAAATCAAGAATGGCTTTGCTGTCGTCAGACCGCCCGGCCACCATTCTGAACCAGAAGATCCCTCAGGATTCTGTGTCTTTAATAATGCCGCTATCTCAGCTAAATGGCTGAGGACTGTTTATCCTGACAAAGTGAAGAAAGTCTTGCTGGTCGATTGGTCAGTTGAATTATCCTCATTACTCACAAGGCTTGGGATTAAAACCTGCCAATCTAAGTTTTGGTCCAATTGTTTAATTTTTTCTGCATACATCAGGGACATCACGGTAAGTTTTGAGCTAGCCCATTAATTTTTATTGCCAGAAAGACTCGATTTCACAGAAGCCATTGTATATCTGTATATTTGTGGACTCATAATATTCTAGGCAACGGAATCCAACGGGCGTTCTATCATGATTCAAGTGTCTTATATATCTCTATCCACCGTTTCCTGCAAGACAATCGAACAGAATATTTTTACCCAGGGAACGATTGGGGAGGAAGTAATCGGGTCGGAGAAGGGAATGGACAAGGCTTGTAAGTTTACATGACTCACCTGATTTGTGCCCCGTGATCAGTGGACTAACAATCAACATTGCTCTCCACGGACCACGACTGCTTAGCACTGTTAATATTCCCTGGCCAGAGGGCGGAATGTGAGACGCGTATTACATCTACGCTTTCCTACGTCTTGTGATGCCGATAGCCATGGAATTCGACCCGGACTTTGTAATCGGTATGCGGATTATGACATTCTGGTTGAGCATTAACCATTTGCATATGGGACTGACCCGAAAGCTTGTTTCTGCTGGATTCGATGCCGCCACAAATGACCCACTAGGGGAATGCAATGTCACACCCGAGGTGTTCGCCCACATGACTCACATGGTATCTTCACTAGCCCACGGAAAACTATTGTGCGCTTGAGGTGAAAGACATTTCCTCCCCCCCTCGCTAGAACGATAAACTGATCACTCCTATTTTGACCAGGGTGGTTATCATCTGGAAGCTCTTGCGTTATCAGCTACTGAATGTATCAAAGTTTTAATGGGTGAGGCCCCGCCTAAGTTGGGATGTGCAATGGTTGCTAGTAATGTGGCAACGGAGACCGTCGATGAGTGCTTGAAAATCAAATCAGCAT
The DNA here is from genome assembly GCA_004348175.1 of Puccinia novopanici. Classification (NCBI taxonomy): domain Eukaryota; kingdom Fungi; phylum Basidiomycota; class Pucciniomycetes; order Pucciniales; family Pucciniaceae; genus Puccinia; species Puccinia novopanici. The sequence continues at coordinate 1,554 of SMGU01008150.1, forward strand.
TCTGGAAATCACTGCCCCGGCAGGGGGTTTCCGCCAAGTATGGTGAGTCGATCCTTAATCCTGATTGTTTTGTTTGTCCAAATATCACCGGACTCAAGGCCCAATGTGTTAATTTCTACCGCACGCTTCATTTTCAGAGCTGGAGATGGATGGCCTCAGCATTCCTCTTGGAGGTAAGCGATGTCCGTTTTGAAATCTTCCCACTACGTTCTGAAATTCCTTGTTGGGTATTCACAGACGTCCTCAAAATCTATTCGTCGTATGACTTGTACGAAACTCATGGGTTGTGCACCATTCCACTCCACGACGAACAAATATCTGGCCTCTCGAAATCTTACCAGAATCAAATCGTGGTGACGTAAGCCTCTGTCACCATTACAGCTCCGTGTTTTGCCTGAAACTTGCTTCTCTTGTTACAGGAACAATGTTTACGATAGCAAAACATTGGTCTTGTTCATGCACGACCTGTTTTTTTTTCATTCGACTATTCAATTAATTACCTACATATGCAGATATCCGCTGAAAATTATCTCGTTACGATAATCAGGGGGAGTCTTCGGAATGAAATTTTCACGGAATCGACTAACCTGCAAGACGAAAACAATGCACTTGTGAGTGGGTCTAGGCCCTTTGCACAAAGGTTTGAGCCTGATCAATTGCCTCAAGTAATTGACGTCCAAGTCTTGCCCTCGTATATCTCTGATTTGGCCATGGATGCACTCGTAAGCGCCATCCACACAAAGCCCAGGTGGCATTTCTTACCCGCAGATGCTTCGCTTGTCTCTGATATAGACAAATTTCCCCTAACCTGACAGGCCAAAAAAGTAGAGCAAACAAGAACGCTCAAACGGATGGTTAATTGGATTTGGAATCAGTTCATCTCGGCAGTCCAATCTCATCTTTAAACATGGGGTCAGTAGGGAAGCCTGAGAAAGTAGTCCTGGGCTCTAACCCTGGGCGGCTTTCGAGTTGACAAATTACCGGATTGTCAAAACCTCGTCCTCATCTGTGTGGGTGAAGGCTGCAAGGCACTTCCTGCACTATGTGATATCAAAGGTCTCCAACCATCTCTTTCTTCCCCCCATTCTTTCCATTGTAAAATGGCCAACAACTGAACTTTCCTGTTTCAAGTCCATCAGACATCCCTGCCATGTTGAAGGCATCGACTCACATTCCCAGCCTCAGGCAGCCTCCTCTTAAACATTTTGATTGCGCTTGGCACAAAGATGTCAGTTTTTTTTTATATCATCATTTGTGCGATCTAAATAGACGACATAATTGATTCTAAATCGGCTCCTATTTTCTTTATGTACTTGTTAGATATCTGCTGCATTTTTGGCTTCAAGTGAGGAAGATCGAGTGGCAGTCGAAAGCGGGATGCATCAATATCCGTATGGAACGGTTACCATGACGGGTAAGCGGGGGTTTTTTTTATTATCATTCTGGAAATTCAAATAGACGACATAATTGATTTTAAACCAGATCCTATATTCTTTATGTATTTGTTAGATATCTGCTGCATTCTTGGCTTCAAGTGAAGAAGATCGAGTGGCAGTAGGTGGCAGTTGAAAGCGGGATGCATCAATAACCATATGGAATGGTTACCATGACCAGTAAGCATGCCCAACAAACCAACGGAAATAATCCAATGGCATCCTCCCCAAACCTCATAATCCTGTCTACCAAACCCCCAGTAGACCTCCTGGCCTTGTTCCTCCAAATCATCCAACCACTACCCTCGCTATGGATCCTCTGCTTGATTTGTATCGTTGTTTCTTTTAAGACTTTTGTTGTTAGCCCTTCTTTACACCTTTTGGGATCTTTTCATTCAATCAAAAGATTTTACACTGGTGTTTGTTACAGTCCCTTGCCATCACTGTCGTGTATTATATGCATATATTATACACACATATGTATATATTTTCTTTCTATTGCTATTGCTATTGCTTTTTTTTTTTGGTAGTTACTTGCTTGTCTGTAAATTCTTCTGCTGACTTATATCTCATTGATTATGTCTATCTTCTCTGGGTCTCGCCCCTTTTTTTTCTGAACTTGCAACTTGACTTCAGTGATCTTGTAACCACCGTGTGTATTTACATTTCTTTGTTGGCTTGCTGTGCCTTCCTTCCTCACTTGATACGTGATATGTGTTGGCTACCTTTTTTTGTGGGATGTCTTTTTTTTTTATGTTTATCTGTTGGAGAGCTAAAAACAGAGGCTGAAGGGATGTCTGGTATATGAACAAGAACCAATCAAGAAAATATGATCGAGCTCACCGATATAAACAAGGAGTTTTATGGATGGCTAATAATGTCTTTTTGGTTGAGAAATTGGGAAATACATTTTGGTTCTAGTTATTGAATTCTCTGTTTGGAGACTCATATCCATGCCCTGTCTGACTGCATATTCTTTTCAGATAACCACTTTTCAAGATTCTCAAGTGAGAGGGGGTCACATTCAACTTCATGCCCCATATCAAGGCATCCCATCCCTTCCATCCCAGGTTAATTTCTCACTCTGTTTTATCTCTCCTGTTTTGTAAGTCTTATATTGTGTGTTTGTATTGTTTTTCTTGCTTGAGCTTATATTTTCCTTATGACATTTGAAACCTTTTTCAGAAATGAAAAATCTTATTATGATCCAATCTTGTTGTCTTGATTTTTGTTTTTTGCCCTCATCTTTCAGCTATGCACAGAGGCAATATTTTTCCTTCCACTCAGCTGTTTGCTTCACACCCACCTCTCATGGCTTTGTTGTTGATATGCATGATGGAGAGTTGGTTGTGTGGGGATAGTAGAAGATCTTCTCAAAAGACAGAAAGCTGAGACTGGATGTGAGATGTTCCATGGTGTACAACTCACACCTCATCCCTCACTCTCAAACCCTCCCATCTGACCTGATACAGTCTTCCTTCCAGCACAAGCTGACACAGCTTGTGGGGAAAAGGGGTTTGCACTGGAAGAAAAACTCAATCAACTGCCTGTAGTTGACATGCAAGTTGCCTAACTTTCATGTCAACTGCAGGTAGTTGATTGAGTTTTTCTTGCAGTGTTGAGCACAAAGAAAGAAAAAAAAAGAAGAAGAAGAAGTTTGAAGCACAAAATTAGAAAGAAAAATATAGTTAGTTAACAGGAGAAGGATTGTGACATGCATGTACATTTTGAATGTGTGGTTTATTTTGTACCTCAGAACCACCCCAAGCCTTGCCCAGCACCAGTCCCATCAAATATTTCCAATAAAATTGGTTCTATTTACAGAATAATCAAACAACCTCTACCCATTACACCAAGCATATTTGTCCTCCAAATAATACAAATTGCTGGTTCTGTGTGTCAGAATATGTGCTACTAAACAAGTGCTTGAAAGCAATGATATTCCTCTCAGTGTTGATAAGGGATATTTTGTAAACAATTGAAGTGAAAGGTTTCCTTTAATGCTTAATTAAATAAAAGGATAATAGATTCAGTAAGTACTGTAAAGCTCTCTATAAACCCCTCATCCTTTGGGGTTCACAAGAGAGTCACAAAAAGTGACATAAGAACTAAGTATACTACTGTGGCTTTTTTCCTCACCTAGATGGCAGAGACTCTCTCTCTCTCCTGTCTAGGTAAGTTTTCTACCCTTCTCTCTTGTTTTCTACTTCTACTTTCAGATTCCAGTCATGAAGTGGTTGTACTTACAGAGATACTCCCTCTCTCCCATATAGCTGAAATTCACCCATATATTAGTTCTAGAATTGTCTGAGTGTGCCTGCCTTCCACTCTTGAAAATCAAGTGAGGGACTCAACCCTTACACGCTCCTCAAAATCTCATTTCATGGAGGCAAACCTGGATTGCATGTGGTGTTTTTTGTGCTGAGACAGAAAGTTAATATTCTGATACTTTTAAGTGATGATACTTATGCAGTTGATAAGTCCTTCAATGTTGGAACTCTTCTAAAAACTAGAGCAGTGAAAAAATAGCACAAAATACTTCAAAAATTCAGTACAGAGGTATGCCAAGTAGACAATGAGAATGTGGATGGGGGTGGATAATAATATCTAAGGAAAAAAATTGAGCAAGGCTAATGTTGTGATTTTTTTACACACTAGAATTAGTCGTATAAAATAATCTAGTTCTTGGTGCTGCTTTTCTGGGTTACTGATTGAACACAGAGAGAGAAATCCTATAAAGGATGAGGGTTTATATATCTTTGAGGATGCCTCAGAAGCACTAATTTTAATCTATGAGGCAATTCTTAGGAGCTTCTCACTTTCTCATATATAGGGTCTTAGTGTCAGCTATATGTTTGAAAATTGGGGGATTCAAAGGATATGCCAAGTACTATTGCCATGCTGAGAGTTAATGCAAGCATAAATTACTCTCTACTACCAGGTGAATCACTAAAAAACTCTGGTCCCCTGGTGGCCCAATTGACAATTGCTTAGTTCCACTGGCCATCTAGTACATACAGTGCTAGCCTTGACAATAAAGAGGACATATGAGAGCCTTGAGTCCTCATGTCCCAGCTGAGATTACCAGACTGTCAAGTGACAGGCTAGGGAAATGTGAACAGGATATAAAATTAAGCTCATCCCAACTTTGAGGTAGAATAAGAGCTTTTAGATCTTACTAAGCCTGACCACATTATCTATAGGGCCATTGGGTCTTTCAGCCAAATACTCAACAAAATTTTACTAGGCATAGATCAGTTTGAACAGGACTAAAAGCAGTAAGTTCCTGTTTTTTATCTTTTTATTTTAATCTCTCTTCATCAAACCCCAGGGAACTGATACAGTGCTGGCACCTTAGGAGCCCAGACCCTCCTTCAGGGGGCATGGTTATCTCCTCCTTCCCTGAGGTTGATTTGAATCCTTTGATTGTTCTAGCCAAATTAATTCAGGGATAAGTCATGCAAGATACCTCCCCTGACACTTAAGGTAGGAAAATACCTCTCTAAGATCAACTTACTTGATATACAAGTGAAGAAGCCAGAGGTGAAAGATCAGAATGAGATGGGATTAATTTAATATATCAACAGAATTTCTAAGAGAAGTTTGCAAGAACTTATTGGCTAATTGTCAGAGGTGGTAGTCTTTCATCAACTACTTTCAATTAAAAAGGGAAAGATTTTAAATAGGGATTTTAAGAATAAAGTGTAATTTTGCAGTGGTAAAAGTTTTGGTGATGGGGAGATGGAGCACTACTCTAAAAAGTAGTAGGAGGGTAATAACTTTATTTAATATTCTATGCTGGGGTGAATCAATGAGGATACATCTCAATGCCATAGAATTCCACCTTTTATAATCTAGAGGTCTCCCAAGAAGCTAAATAGGGGCCTTGGGTGATTTTATGTTAATTTCTATCTCTGAATTTTGAATAGCATATATCCAGATTGTTCTCAAACTCAAATTTTACTTCAATTGAAACTGTCCTAAAATTGAAATGCAGAATAAATCTCCTCTCTCACTGTTTAAATAAGTTTTGAGATATATTTGCATCTTACCTAAGTACATGTTTAATTATTTTATATATGTACTAGCTGTACTGCCCACAGCATAAAATAATATAATAATTTTTATTTCACTTTGAATTTTAGCAAAGTAGCAGAAAGAGTAAGAATCTGAGGGAAGGCCTAGTGGGTAACCCCAGGTAGAATTACATGAAAAATCCATTTCTAGAACAATATTTGATAGTTCCTAAATATTAAAGGAGATAAAATAATGTTGTTACAATTTTGAAGAATTTTGGATAGCCTGAATTTTCTCAAATCCTGACACTTTCCCTGGCCACAATCAGTACATATGTCAGCTATGTGTATGAAAATAGGGGGATCCAATGGATATGCCTATTACTAGCACTGTGCTGAAATTATTAAAAGAAGAGATTACTCTCAATCTACCTAGTGTATTGCTACTCTAGTTAAACTAATGTCCCCTTGTGGCCCAATCACGGATGGCTTAAGGTAGGAGATACCTCTTTAAGATCAAATTACTTGGTATACAAGTGAAGAAGATAGAGGTGACATCCGAGCCGTGCTTATATCAAAGTAACAACAGAGTTGTTAAAAGTAGCTGGCAAGCACTTAAACTGATTGGCTGCTTGACAGAGGTGGTGGTCTTGCTGCAACTACTTTTACGGATCAAAGAGAAAGCTTTTAAATGGGGCTTTTAATAAGACTAACTATTGTTCCAGTAGTAAAACGTTATGGTGATGGGGAGATGGAAAAACTACTCTAAAAGTAGGAGGAGGGAATTCAATGCACTTACTATTGTATGCTGGGTTGAATCACTGAGGATCAATCTCAAGGCCAAAGAGGCCACCTTTTATATTCTTTAGGTCTCCCAGGGAGAGCCAATGGTATATTATACAATTCTCAAATGATGCCATAATGGTTTCATATTGCACCATAATAGCTCAATTGAGTAATTCAATTCATTCTATGTCCCCATAACAACATGCATGCATTTTTATAACCAATTGCTTCATGTGTCAACTAATTTGAAATAGAATGACTTGGGAATAATTCTCACAGACTGTACAAGTTTAAACTTCTCAGGTTTCTCTAACCTCAATTACATTACTATTGAAGTTGTACTACAATATAATTGTATACAATTGGGATTGTATTATAATTTGAATCAAACATAAATCTCCTCTCTCATTGTATAAATAAGGTTTGAACTATATTCATTTCTTATTTATTTACATATTCCATAAACTTATTTACATAATATATATCTTATGTTAAGTACTTGATTTACTGCTCAGTCCACAGAAATACCTCTTATGGTGCTTGAGTTACAACAAAGTACCAGAAGTAGTAGGAATTTGGGGGTAGGCCCAGTGGGTAACCCTATGTAAAATTAAATGAGAAATCCATTTATGAAATAATATTTGAGGAGTTCTTGATATTAAATGAGATATAATACTATTATTACAATATGCAGGCTTTTGGATACTCTGGAGTATCTCTAAGGCTGATAACATATCACCACAAAAAACAATATCATTCACATGTCACACTCATTACACTTTCCAAAAACACATTACATACTACACAGTTAATCACATATAGCAAACAATAAAATCAAAAATCTATACACCATACTCAATCACATGATCATTTAGATATCCATACTGCCTACCTGAGTGGAGTTTTCATATCTGAGGTAATTTAGTGTGTTTGGTCTGATCACATGATTTCCTGCAGTCTTTATGAGTAACTTTCTCAAGTTCTAAGCTATCTTAGTTTTTTTTTTTTGGATGTGAATCAATCAACTGATCCAAGATCTGAGCTATTTTAGTCTATTTTACTTTTCTGACAACACTTTTTTTGAAAGGCTGTGCAAACATGAACTTATGGATTTGTATTTGAGTTCAGCATTTTTTTTACCAGTGGGTTCTCTGGGCTTACAGGCCAGCACAAATCATGCTAAAATACCCCAATTCTATGCATCTAGGCAAGCCAATTACATCCTTCTCTAAGTAAGCCTGTAATTTTTTCATTGGAGGACTTCCAGGGTGGAACTACTCTTTGGGGAGATAGAGATTGGAAGGGAAATAGACAACTACACTAGTAATAATGTAAGTTTTGACTAAGGGTGCTGATATAAGAGCTGCCTTCCTATCTAATCCTGGAGCTGAGAGAGTTACACCAAGCAAAAGAAAAGAAAAAGAGTGTGGCTGATTCTGACAGTTCTGAGCGTAGGGGATCTTTTACTTCTGTTTAATTCTTAGAGCCACTCAGGAGGAGGTTGAGGAGGAGTTTGAGAGAATGGGTGGGGAATGGTTCTGTGAGTAATCTCAAATAAGGGAATTCTGGGGTTTAATGAGTTGCTAACAATCTGGTTAACTACTAATTCTGGGTTCTAATCAATGCTAAATAAGCAGTCTGGGTTCTACAACAATAGTACTTGGTAAAAGATACTAGTATGGATGATGGATGTTCTCTAAATCTCTGAGGGGTACATGCATGATGGATTCTGCTACAACAATAGTGAGTCCTTATATATATTCTGAGAGATACACCAAAGTACAGAGTCTCTCTGGCTATGGGTGAATACAAATCATCAAAGTACAGGTTCTCCTGGCTATGAGAAGAGGAGAGAAAAGGTTCATTAACTCCATCTGGGAGAATAATGGTAAAGATGAGAGAAAGGGGGTGTGGGTAGTCTGACTCCTGATAGAGTTGTTTATCCAAGGGGGGGTGTGAGAGTATTAATTCTGTCCTGTCTGAGGATATCCATGGATGAAATCATTTCCAGAAGAGTGTGAGAGGGTGTGTTGCCTAATCTGGAAGCCAAATGGGGTCTGCTGAGTGTACCAAGGAAAAATGGTCCATTCTGGTTTCTGTGCTGAGCCATGTTAAATCTGAGGGTTAAGCCTGGATCCTGGGCCTGGGTCTACTGATTATTCATCTAGAGCCTGGAAATTTGTCCTTCTGAAAAGTGGGAAATTGATTATCTTGAGAACCAGTGGGAAATCCCATATGCTGTAAGGGGGTGACCTGGGGTAAAATGGGCTTCTGATCCTAATTCTGGGCTGATATCTGGGAAAATCTGAGTCCTTTGGATTTGAGGGCTGAAAAACAGGATTACTACACTGGTCACCCAGATTCCTTAATCTTGAGCTTCTATTTCTGAATAACAAACTAATTTGGTGATGAACATTGATTCAAGTCAGGTCCCCTTCACCAACAAAGATTGAAATTTGGATTGAGCCTGTCTAGATTAATTAATCCAGAATCACAGAAAGTCCTTCATTTTTCCCTGGCTCACCAGATTCTGGAATCATATTTTAACCAAGCATTATTAGTCTTTAACCCCTGTAACACTATCTGTTTAGTCAATCTAAATTATCATTAGTAAATTAATATTTTAGCTTTAAAATTCAATACACGCTTACATACCTTAGTTCTACCCTTTTATCATCAGTATCGCCTGTTATTAACTTATCATCAGCCCTTTGGCTCAAAAACTGGTCAAGAAATAATTCTAATAGTTTCCTTGACCACTAAGCTATTTCAAGTTTACAACTTCAATCCCTTCTCAATTTCATCAACACATCCTCCTTTAAAATCCTTGTTGAATCATTTTCTTCCATACTCATTACCAACAGCAGGCCGCTATGCTAACGGTAGTGTTACCATAGCGTAAAACCGCTAACAGCTAACGGCTTTTGCTGTTGCTGTTAGTGGTTTTGCGCTAACGCTAACGTAGCGAGGCCAAAAAAAGGCCTCGCTATGCTGCGCTACAGCGTTTTGTAGCGGAAAATAGCCACTACAAGCGCTGTAGCATAGCGTAACACAGCGTAGTGGCCTGTAGCGGCCCTGTAGCGCCGCTGACGCTACAGCGTTGGCGGGAAAAAAAAAACACCGCTATGCTACCCTATGTTGCCCATGTAGCGTAGCGGCCCACCGCTGTCATTACTCATCACTCAGAAGAGAATCTACATTGGTCTGTTTAAATAAACAATTTAAGAATAATTACCTGGTACTTTGAATGCATTGCGACTAGCCAATTTCCCAGTTAGCTTAACCAAAAATGCAATTTCCAGTTAACACCTGTAAAATTTGACATTATTCAAAAAGCCTATTTCCAACTGGGTTCATAGCAACTTTGAAACAGTTAGTGGGCTATGTAACTAAACCAATGCACTCACTCACCCAAGCTTAGCTAACTGGTCCTAAACCTGTGGTCAACTTGACTAAAATGTTGAAATGACAAATGCAGATTCTGTAGCCCATATTTCTCAACAAAAAAATCTTTTCAATTCCCCCTCTCATCAATTATTTGGCATCCACCCTTTCACACCCTTTTCTCTATCTATACCCAAGCCACTTCTAAACAACATTAGTATCTTTATGCACCTCTCCTATCATTTTATTAAGATTTCTAATCAGAGATTTAGGGATTGTTTTTGTTTCTGGAACTTCAAAAAGCAGAGTTATCCGCTTCAATCCCTTTCTACACTCAGAAAAAGGTATTCACCAACACTTTTGAGCTTTACACCGTGCTGCTGATGGGTTGCTGATTCTTAGTTTAACCTTGATGATTTATCATATCAGCAAGGTTAAAATTTGCCAATTTGAAGCCTTCTATTTTTACGGGGACACAGTGTTCCCAATTTGTCCAAGTTAGAAGAGCCAGCATAGTTAAATAAGTCATATTAGCCAGTTCCACATGGGATAACTTGAACGTTTCTGGAGATACATAAATCAGCAGGGTTGCCCAGCTCAATTTGGCTGGCCCATGGAGGATGAATAATGTTTCGATCTTGCTGATGTTGACACTATTTGGCATGGCGTCTGGCAGGCTCATCCATTGGGAAAAACAAGTGAAATGTGATTCCTGTGGTCTGGAACAGGCATGATACGCCGCCTTGCCTGCTAAGGTGTATCGTAGGTTTTTCGTGGCTGTCACAGGTCCCGCGCGATCACTGAGTTTTTTTTTTTTTTTTTTTTGGGAAAAATTCCAGCAAGATACACGACATGGAATCCGGGACGGCGGAGCTGCAGCCGATTGACATCAGTTGAGTCAAAGTGGAGAAAAAAAAATCGGATGAAAAATCTACGAGGAATGCTGATTCTGCTCTTTGTGTAGAGAAATCGCGGTATGATTTGAATACCTACTGTGCGTATTTTTTTTTATCGGAGGTCAAGGAGGGAACAAGTGGGAGAATGATGGTGGCAAGAGAAGACACGGAAGTGAGAGGATGGAGGAGAGCTGACGAAGTTCGCGGATGGTGACCCGAACTGGAAAAGCATGCAGACGGACGCTTACGACACTTCATCACCATCACCTCTCCTCTCACCCTCTTCAACTCGGCCGAACACATTCGCAAATCTCAGCAGCTCTTGAAGGATTATGCCGCCGGAAATAGGCCCGACTTGGATAGCTCACTTGCCGCTCAGGAGTCCGTCTGGGCTGCTAAGCAAGGTTTGTCACCTTTTTTTTTATCATCTTGCAAGCTTACCAAAAAAAAATTATCATCTTGCAAGCTTACCAAAAATAAGTGCTGAAGAATGCTTGATATCTTTTCTGCAATAATTGGAAAAAAAGTCGTCGAGGCCTCACTGCACCCAGATACCCAAGAAGCCATACCATTACCGTTCAGAATGTCAGCATTTGTGCCGACGAATTTGATTATAGCGACGGGGCTTCTATTACCGAATCCGTCCATGTTATCGATAGTAGGATGGCAGTGGGCGAACCAGACGTTGAATGTGTGTGTGAACTATTCGAATGCGAACAAGTCGACGGGGATGAGTGAGGTAGAAGTAGCGAAGGCGTATGCGAGTGCGACGGCGACGTCAGTGGGGCTGGCAGTGGGTCTGAACCGGCTGGTGCCGCGGCTCGCCGGCCGGGTGGGTCCCGACGCCGGCCGCCTCCTCGCCCGCTTCGTCCCCTTCGTCGCCGTCGCCTCCGCCGGCTGCGTCAACGTCGGCCTCATGCGCTGGAAAGAACTCCGCGACGGCATCCTCATCTTCCCTCCTGGCACCACCGACCCCGATCTTGCCGTCGGCAAGTCCAGGATCGCTGGCGCTCACGCCGTCGCTCAGACCGCCGCCTCTCGCGTCCTCACTAACATGTAACATCTCTACGTTTCCGCTCCCAGAATCCCCCTACTGCGCTGACTCTCTCTCTCTCTGCCCTATTCCCCAGTCCTACTCTCATACTCCCTCCACTCATTATTACGGCCTTACAAAAAAGAGGGACATTTGCAGGGCCACGAGGCAAGACATTGGAAATGATAGCCAATCTCGGTACGTCCATCTTGCCGTCTCCAGTAAACGAACAAGATTATCTTTCTTTTTGATCCACTTTTTTTTTTTTTTCTGGAAAAGGTTTGATCGGTGGATCCCTGTTCTTTTTTCTCCCACCTGCAATTGCCGCGTTTCCACAACGGGCGACAATCAAAGCCGATCAACTAGAAGATCAGTTCTCCCATCTGATCGACCCCCGTACGGGCAAGCCTTACCATTCCTTCGAATTCAACAAAGGTTTATGAACTATCTCTGTGACCTCCCTTCTTTTCATGGATGTCCAGATCTCCCTCACTACAGTTGCGTGCGGTAATGTACTGTACAGGATTTTGGCTGTGTCCCAAAGGTTAGGGCTAAACAAATGGAAAAACTGAAAAGTTATGTGGGTTTTCAGGCAGAAAAGTGGCTCTTGAGGCCTATTGACTGTCCAAAAAGGCAAGAAAAACATGGCTTGTGGACCTTGGCATGGGCTTAGGGTTCTATCTATGGAGTATCTATGGGTTTATGGATTTACCCTACCCCATATGTATGCACTTAGGGTAAAATTTAGACCTTGGTCCCAAATCTCAAGGCCCCCCCCCCAAAAAAAAAGGTTGGTACAAATTCTTCACTGCTTTAGAGCATCCACCCCCGTATGCGGTAAAATCTTGAGCTAAATTCCCCATTACCAAGTCACACGGGGTTTTTTAGCTAATTTACAGAGTGTTCCCACCGCCGGGACTCTTTAATTCCTTGCTAACCCACGGCAAGCTACCTACCAACAACACACCCACCACCGTTGCCACTTCACTCGCTTTGGCAAATCGACCTCAATACCACACGGCATGGATCACTTCAATAGCGGGGTTCACGTAGGGCCTTTTTACAACATCTCGTAAAATTTAGGCTGCTCGTGAGATTAAATTTACACATAAAAATTTTACACAGATATCCATCATCACATGCTCATCATCCCACCTGCCTTTCCTTGCCGTGCGATCCTGTACATCTCTTCACGCAGAAGCTTCTTTCTCCTTTCCACCTCCTCAACACACCGATTTCCCCCGCCACAATCACACACCAAACTCACACTTACCACAACCAGCTAAACCACCTCTGATAAAATGGATGATGCCTCGGTAAGTTTGCATCAGTCTTGATCATTTTATAATTTTTTTGCAGTCGCCGATTGGGTTTGATTTTTTGGGTTTCCAGTCAAGCCAGACACCCTCGAGGACAGACGCATCACTCATCTTTGTCATGTCCAATGTCACCCTCGGAACTGCCACCGGCGTTTCTGCGACTCCTGTGTCAAGTGAGGTCGGGCCACCACCTCCAAACACGAATCCACCGTCGAAGCAACGTCGTTGAACTAAGGCTGAGATGGCGGCTCATCAAGCAGAGCTTGAGGTTGCCCGCCTGCGCAAGCAACAGGAGTGTGATTTGGCCAAGTTGAAGAAACAAAAAGCTTCATCTCAGCTTTCTCAAGGAATATCTTTGCGAGGCCGTCACACTTCTCAATCAACCCGTAGCAGCAAATCAGCTAAACCAGACAACGTGGAGGACCGGGGAAAGCTGTTTACACAGACGGACTACGAGAACGTGATGAGTTATATGGAGGACTCGAAAAATTATACGGCGTTGTATGGCGATGGATCCAAGACTTCGATTGGCTCCAAGCCGCTGACGAAAGGACAACCTTTCGAGTTATTTGCGACTTGGCTCAACCAGCTGAACCCAGAACTTTGCCTCAATGGAAGACATTTGATTCAACGGATCGATTGTTGGAAAAAAAAATTTATTGAAGTGAAACATTTTGAGGAAAATACTGGCGCTGGAATTGAAGATCAGTCTGGCGAGCAATGTTTGTACAAGGGGGTTCGACACGCGACCCCCCCACTTTCGTTCCGCGAC
>SMGU01008154.1:0-21068 GCA_004348175.1 Puccinia novopanici
TTTCATTTTCATTTTCATTTTCATTTTCATTTTCATTTTCATTTTCATTTTCATTTTCATTTTCATTTTCATTTTCATTTTCATTTTCATTTTTTTTTTTGTTGAGAGTGAAAAATCAACATCTAGTTGGCCCTCCTTTGGCATCAATGACAGCTGAAATCCTGTTGTGATGGATTTCAGACTTGTCATTAGGCTTCACTGACATTGCACACACAAAAACAAAACAAAAAAACTGTGACAAAAACTTTTGTCTAGGCACTGTACATTCTTATTCTGGTGGTGAGGTCAAGAGAGGCCTGGTTATCACCTGCATGTTGGCACAGGGGCAATACAGCCTCTGACAGTGACAATTCTGGGATGAGAGTGAAGAGATGGTCAACAGATGATCTTATTGGCCAAGAGCTTTAATCAGCCCAGAAGAACTTGGGGATGTGGCAATATCCCTGACCTGTCCAAGCTGACAGATCAAGCCCCTTGGGCACTTGTTCAATCTCCATTGGCACAGTGCCAACTGGGACTTTGGATTGTGCCCAAACCCACTTGATTCACAATACATCTTACTGACTCTCACCTGACATAAATTGTGCTCAAATATTCCTTGACTAGATACCTATGAACCCAAGATGGTGGCATCATTTATACCCCCCCCCCCCTCAAAAGTGGAAATAATGAGAATATTTATTTCCTGTGAGGCCCTTGAAAAAGTATGTTGTAAGGCCCCAGTGAAAAGCTCATGAGGAGGAGACTGAGTTCCCATGATTTGTGTGAGGAAATTTTGAGATGAAATATAAAAAATGAAGTGGGTGGAAGAAGAGATAGTACAATTACAACCACAGGATGTTGGTAGCAATACAATGTCGAAGTCTGAGGAAAAAAAAAGTGAACAGTTTGTTTAATACAGTCTAATGATTGGACAAATGGTCAGAGTTTGCAGACAGGAGAGGATTTGGGTTTCGTATTGGGGTAGGAAAGGGGGGATGGTTGCGTAAGATGGTTAGAGATGAGCGAGGCGAGCTGCATGGGAGTTTCCTGGACGATAAGGTGGCCAGCTTGGTCCAACCTGGCGACGCAGCGAAGCTTGCGGAAGCCTGATGGAATGGCCTCTTCGGGGACAACCGATTGGGCGCGATTTCCAAGGATGACGAAGAGTCGAAATGGCAGAGAAGGACCACCAGGAGTATCCACCTGTGGATGGGCCGAGAGACTCTCCTGGATCATGTCCATCATCCTGTAGTAGCAGCCGGACCGGCGGTTATGGGGCTCAGTGAAGACGCAGGCTTCGTGGAGCTTATTGCACTTGAGTGTGACGGGCCCACTAGGGCTAGATTCCTCCACCAAGGCATGCTGGACGTAACGCTTCAAGACGAGCGGATCCCAACGGCCAAAAAAAGTGCGTTTTTTTTCGAAGTTTTGTAATGCGATTGTGCGGTTTGGCCAGTGGCTATGACGCGTGGCGGCGGACCCGGCCATAGCGTTATCGGCTTCACAGTCGTATGTCGGTCGGATCACTGGGTCCACCAGGATCACCTCCTCGAACAGCCCCGGAATCGACGCCGCCGCCAGCATCGATACGCACCCGCCAAACGAGTGGCCTATCAGCCCCACCCGTCGGCCGCGCCATCTCTTCGGCCCTGTTCTACTCTCCGCGCCCGCCCATCCGTCCAACTCTAACAGCCTTCCATTCGCACATTCCAGTCCAGGTAAGACCGTCGGCAGACTCGATCTATGTGAATCTTGATCCGGCAGGTAACTCAACACAAAATTCAACAAATCTCGAGCATGATCTGCCCAATCAACTTTTCCCCAGAAAAAATTAGCCTCTGCCCCCCCAAAAAAGAAACAAAGCCTCCTCATGCTATGTGGTACTCAAAGGGAACCGCAGGACTTACAATTCAACCCAAGCGTGTCACGGTTCAAGAGAGCACTGTCGCCATGATGAACGCAATCGAGCGCCCAGACTTCCTGGATGTTTCGGCCACCGGGGGAGAGGATAAGATGGGCAAGGAATGGCTCCCAAGTCTAAAGAGAGAATGCATGAGTATAATAGGCCCAATCCGAGCTGTGAGGTCAGAACCACAAAAGAAAAAAGGAAAAAAAAAAACAAGTGCAAGTGTGGGTGTGTGTGTTTCGCGCCTACCTACCTCTTTGTGCAATCCATTCGCATGACTCAAGATAAACGTGATCAAGGGCTCCTCTTTCTTGTTTGGGATAGCTTCGTCAGGGATGGGATCGGATTGTGGCGCAGCGGGAATGAAGTACCTCGCAGCGACAATGAACAGCTGAGGTTCGTCGACGGGAGTAGCTTGGTGAGACCTCCTTTGGGCGAGGCGATTGCGAGCTCTGATATTCTGAACGATGGAGGAGCGGTTCAGCGAGGGAGGATAATCGGGAAGGCGGGGCTGGTGGTGGGCGGAAGCAGCGATAGAGCGGGGCCGGGCGGCGGGGAAGACGTGGATGGAGCGGGCCCAGCGTGCCAGCCGACTGTCGGACGAGATGTCTGCGAAGGGATGGCAGCAGGTTCCGGTCTCGATCCGGGAGAGGGCTTCTGCGGACGGTGCGGCCTGTGAAGTCGCGGCCAGCGGGAGGAGTCTAGTGTCGATGCTCGGCCGGCCGTCTGTCGGTCGTGCCATGTTCCTTGTCCGCTGGGCTGCTCTGATGGCTGGCTCGACAAGCGTTCAACGGAAGTGCTTTCTCCGAACCAAGCTTCCAAGAAAGACTTGGTGGTTTGTATTGGCAGTATTGGACTTATAGACTTGTTTATTGATAACCAAAAGCCAGACTAGAAACAGAGACAAGGTAGACCGTAGATAAGAATAAGAGAAGAAGAGGAAATAAAAACAAAGAGCGGAGAGAGATCTACCACCCGACAGATTGAAGAGATGAGAGACAACAGTAACAGAAAGGACACGGACAAAGAGAACAGGCACAGCCTCACAAGAATAGTACAATTCAGGTAGACATTTGACGGGCGATGACTTCTAGCATCGTCCCGGGGGTCGGGACGGGGTTTGAGTCGAAGCGGGATGTTGTGATAAATGAAAAGAGACGAAAAGCCTTCATATTAGCCCGGTTCACATTGGGACCTTTAACACAGCTTTCAACACCTTTAAACATAAAATTCTCATAAAAACTTTTGTTCATCAGATTTAGCTGCCATGGACCAATCTCAGCACTTAAAAAATTGTCAAAATTTTATGACATGTGGGTTAAAAATGGTGTTAAAGGTTCCAATGTGAACTGGGCTATTATTGCAAGAGAGGAAAGACCATAATATATACACTTTGAGTATTAAAATCTACAAGGTTCTACATAGTTCTATGCAAGGTTTGTAACTGCATACTCATAATCCTTAACATGGGACAAGCCCCTGAACCCCTGGGGGTGCTTTGTTTTTTTTTATCAACAAAAAAATTAAATCAAGTATCCATAAATGTGAAATGAAAAAACCCTGACACCCTCAAAAATCAAACTCCAAAACAACCAAAAAATAACCAATAACCCCCCTCCTTCAACAATTGAGATAGAAGAAATTGCATCTGAAGACAACCAACCTGAGAGCATGCATACCGGTTGAGCCAATTTGACTGCACAGCAAAGTTGAAATTAAGTGATGGTAACTTGCCACACAGCCTTTGACTGCATTAGTATAGCAGGGTACAGCAGGGTACAGCCAAACAGTTTAGAGGCATTGCTAAATGTTGCTAAATGTAGCAAGGGTTAGCAAAAAGTATAGCAAAAGTTTAGTTTAGGTTTGAGCTAAACTGAGCCAGTGCAGCTGACATTTTTGAGAAATGCCAGATATGCGCCAATGAGCTGAGGAGTCTATGATGGGAGGACAACAAGGATGAAGAGGAGGAATGGAACACTTATGCACCTGTTGGTGCAACAAAGAGAGACAGAAAAGGATGATGAAAGAGAACAATAGAAGGAAGCGATACATCTAAATACAGCAGAAAGAGTGAAACCTAATGTGGTGATTGTCACTATCCTGATGTCCCATGTGTCTCAATCAAAACCCTCATCTCTCCTTGCCAGTGCGCTCTTCTGTAGTGTCACAATTTTCAGCTAAGTATCTAAATTCTCGTGGAATTAGCTACCAGTATGCATGCTCTGAGGCAGCAAACAATTCATCCAAGCGCAGTTGGGTGTGGACTCATCTAAAAGAACCAGACAAGGTGGGATATGTGGTTTTTCAAGTTGTTGTATGTTCTGGAAAAATTTGTGGAAGAAAATTGAAGAAGGACAAAAGCTCAAGCACAAAAGCCTTTCATGGACATCTTTTACAGCAACATCAACTAGTCAATCCCAACTTTTTGAAAAAAAAAAAAAAAACTCATATGAAACACCTCAACACCACAAAAAATAGTGTGTCATTTGCTAGAAAGTGACATTCAGGAGCTCAGACCACAACCATGTCCAAGGTCCTTGCAAAACTACATTGTGCAGTGACTGTGAACAAGGGGATGCACTCGTCAATGGAGGGAGCATCCACCAGATCTTGCTTGATGTCATTTGCTAGCAACCAACATCCAGGCACTCATGGTGCAATATGAAGAAATGGTGTGATCAGGGAATTGTCCAACTTAAGGTGAGCTAAGCCTGATGAATCAAAGAAGATTTGATATTATTGTTATGATTTTTGTGTGATTTTAGGTTGAACTCAACAACAACACACCCAAAACTGATTTGGTCTATATGATCACCAATTGTGATATCCCTTTTGCCTTTTTTCAAAGAAAATCATTCCACAATCTTATCTTCCTGGTGAATAAAGATGCAATGCTGCTTGTGAAGACCACCAATTATGATGTAATTTCTACTCATGTGACATGAATGTACCATCCATCCAAAAACATCATAAAAATGACTAACTTGCCAAGCAGTTATTGATATCCTTTACAAAAGATTCCTGGACAGCACCTAATGTTACTACCTTCATGTTAATTGTCAGCCACAAAGATAATATCAGCATACCTGATATTATCCAAGTAGCTACAATCCTTAAATTATTACTCATTACAATTGATTATTATCTCTAATTTATAAGTTGTTAAATTTTATTACATTAGAAGTAATACACTAATATCATTTCTAATATAATACACCATACCAAAAGTGAGGGGAACACATGTCAGGTGACATTCAGTAACAACCATTGAAATTCCATGATCACTTTTGTGATACTCCATAATGATAACAATGGCCCCTTTGTCCTCATCAGAGATTTGAATCACTTTCTACTGAGTGTATGGCTTGAATTGCTTTTGGAGTTATCTTCATGTCACCTGTGATGTATTCACCTCACTTCTGGCATGGTGATATATATTATAGAACCACATCAATGATGTGTATATATCTTCTATTGTTTATTTGTATTTTTTATTCATTAATATTTACTCACAAGGTATAGAGCAACAATTTTCATTCCTTGTGATAAACCATATTTTATTATATTGATTATTATAATATTATTACTTGTAATATATCATAATAATAGTAACACTTGAAGCATAGTACAAGCATTCTGAATTATGTGTAAAGGGTTTTACATGGTATAACAATAATTATTGTTGAAATTGTACAATTAATACATAGTCTTAACAAGTACAAGAGGTGCTAACATCATGTATTATCAACTTATGCATAGTCTCAATAATTAATGTAACATCTATATAATTTAAAGAGTTAAAAGCTCCAGGATGTGCCCAAAATATGTGTTATGAATTTGCAAGTGCCTCCAATAATTATGGTAGCACTCATAAACATGAACCATGGAGTTAATAGCTCCAGGAATAACTCAGACCATGTGGAAGCACTCACTGGTTCTCAATAAAGTTAGTGTTGCTTCACCACATGCTGCCATGGACTTAACAGATCCAGGTTTATACTTCAAGGACATAACAGTTCCAGGTTTATAATTCAAAGGACTTAACAGTTCCAGGTTTATACTTAAAAGGACTTAAAAGTTCCATGTTTAACAGATCAAGACTTGTACTTCAAGGACTTAACACCTCCAGAGCCATATGGTACAAGACATGATCTATTTTAAGCTTCATGAGGCGCATGAGAGCTATGGGAAAGCTCCCTGCTCCTCAGTTGTCCATCAAATCATCCTCTGAGCGCTTCCAAGGCCTCTTTGAGAATATATAAACCACTTCTTCCTCTAGTATTTTTCCCCCAGTCATCCTAGTCCCACAGAAAGTGCATTCAGCCCTTAGATCATTGTTGTCAACATTCCCCTAGGACTGTCCACCAATCTTCTTGGTAGCTTTATTTAGTGTTCTTGCCACTAGAATAACTTCAATCATCACCCAAACTGATAACAATCTACCCCCAACATCTTTGCATAGTGTTCTTGCCACTGGAATTTGTTTCCATCATCATCCACACTTTCAATTGTCTGTCCTGAATACTTCTGTAGTGACTTTAACAAGTCCTGAGTGATCTTGAACTACTTCCCCAATTTGTTATCAGATTACACTTTTCTTGTTAAAGGCTAACCCAAAGATTAAGTGTTATCACTTCCTCAAGACCATTCCCTGTCAAGTTCAGCAGGAAGAATCCAATAGAATATTTATTCTGGATTTACCTCCCTTTTATAAAGGTTGAGAAGTAAAGCTTTACAGTGAAAACTGAATCCTCTTAATTATCCCTTTGCCTCATAGACTTACCAATCCAAACCAAACCTTTGTTAAGATTTTACAACAATATTTTGAGGCTGAGAGGGACAATCTTGAGGGACTTAGATTGGACCAAGGAGCAATAGTGGGTCAGGGAAAATTAGGCTCAAACATTATGAGTGTATTACTATGCAGCAGAATACTGATGGTTAAATACAATCATTAAGAAAGAGGCTAAGTTGTGGGTGAAAGAGTGCTTGGTACAAGCATTGCCTACAGGAACTATAAGCATAACATGATTGTAGAAGGTCACTGATACAGTGGATGAACATGAGGATGCTGGAACAGCAGACAGGAAGAAACATTGGAAAAGTGATGAATGGGCTGGTACAGCTTAGGATTGAGAAAGAAATCTGCTGGAACAGCAGTGAAAACATGAGGTTGAAAGACTGGTATAGCCACTAGGAAGGTGAATAAGAAATGTGAGCGGAAAACTGAGTTGTTATTCTGACAACCTTTGCACACACTCATAGCACAACCAAGTGCTTTTAAAAACCTAGTTAGTAGCATAGAGGCTGACAGAAATAAAAGCCCACTTCACTGATGAAGATTTTAAGATGCAAGATCTTGCTGTTGCAGTCCCTCATGTTGAAGGTTAAATCTTTCTTTTTTTAATAATCATCAATTTCAAATTCTGATTGCCTTCTTATAATTTGTAGGCAATCACAGCAGAAAAAAGCTTGCTGAACTGTTCTATGAGGCCCTCCAGAAATACTCAGTGATTGACAAGCTACATATTGTCACTGCAGATAATGCTTCTGTCAATGCCAAGATGGCACACAAACTCAAAATTTGAATCCCTCACTTTGAAAGCTTGACTCAAATTCTTGGATGTGTTGCTCATGTGATCAATTTAGCAGAAAAAATTGGAATCTCAGCTCTTGGTTCAACTGATCTCCAAGGCAGAAAACAATCAGGAAACAACTAGCAATTCCACCTCGTATCTGATGAATATTGATTTGCTGGTTTCCCCTCCTGATGGGGCAAACATCAACCTGCAGACCATAATAATGTTGAGGGACAGCAGGGACTGAAAACAAGAAATCTGCTGGAAAGTCACAGAGGTGACCTTGACATGAGAATGAGGTTATGGAATTCAGTGAGCAAAAGGAAAGCTAAGAGAGGAGCCGGTAGTAATGTAGAGATGGGCTGCTTGATAGAAGCATATCTAGATACAAGCATATGATCACTAGCTTACGGGCTCTGTATGTCAACATCCCCCCTTGCTGATAACAAGCTAACATTCTACTGAGATAAGGAAAAAGAAAGAAGATATTGTACCAGCAGAAGTAGAATATCAGAAGAGTAGGTCAAAAAAAATATTTTAGCATAAAAAGAAATTTTAAAAACAACCCGTAGATTGACTCCAGTTACTCGTAGATCACTCCCACTTTGTCATCATAATCAAAGGAAGAATATCCCCCCAGCTTGACTACCTGTGCAGCCCCAGCTCTGGTCTTGCCGTTGATCTTTGATTTGTAACATTCGGAAGACTTGTGACCTCACTTGCCACAGTAGGAGCATGCAAACTTCTTTGCGTTTGCGGAAGAAACAGAAACAGGATTGGTGGATGAAGAACTGTTCAAGCTGACCTCATGCGCCTCCAAGGCGCCAATTGCATCATCTAACAAAATCTCTGCGGCTGTGTAGACAATTGAATCTCGGACCGCAGACCAAGAAGCATTGAGGCCACCTACCAGCCAATCAGTGATTTGTCGATTGGTTGGTAGTTGATTGATGGACAGGAGGTCATTGGCCGCCATGCGAACATGACCAATCCACAAAGCAATTGGAGTACTTGGGTTGTGCTTTGCACACCAGAAAGCTTCTTGAAGCCTCATTTGACGGGCCCTAGTGTTCTTGTCATAGGCATTAACGATTGTGGAGAAGAGTAAAGATGCCAGAGAGACCTTCCTGTAATGCTGAGCAAGCGGTTCTGACAGATTTAGTCAAATAGTGGAGCAAGCAAGCTTGGATAGGGCATCCCAATTGGTGATGCTGTCCTTGGGATGGTATCCCTTGTTGTAGTCGGCCACACAGAGAGTTGTCGGGTAGACCTTTTTGTCTTCTTTAGGGCGAGGGAGCGTACCCTTAACTATGTCTAGGGTGTTCTGCATGCCAAGAACGTCCTCCAAACAAGCACACCACCAAGGAAAAACCAAGGCTGTGCCATCCAAAACTGCTACAGTCGAGATCAGAGAGGCAACATTCTGAACTTGACGATGACTTGAAATGATGTTCAAGGTTTTCTGAGAGGAGAGTATATGAGCCCACGAGATTTAGAGGAAATAACAAGGAGGATGTATGAGCAAGACTAAGAGGGTCTCATAACCTGTTGAGGGACAGCAGGGACTGAAAACAAGAAATCTGCTGGAAACTCACAGAGGTGACTTTGACGTGAGAATGAGGTTATGGAATTCAGTGAGGAAAAGGAAAGCTAAGAGAGGAGCCAGTAGTAATTATATAGAGATGGGCTGCTTGATAGAAGCATATCTAGATACAAGCATACACTCACTAGCTTACAGGCTCTGTACCTCAAAAAATAAAACATGCTCATGGCTTATGTACCTGGTCCTGCTTCTCCCCTCAGCAATGCGAGTGATTTTTGATTGCAGTCCACTCTTGCCAACCTGAACTACATGCAAAAAAAATCAAATTTCTTGAAATCAATGTCTCCACACGTTGGAATTCAACCTTTTCAATGTTTCAACACACCCTCTTGCTTGAAAAGTCATGCACCCACTTTTGTAGCCAAAATGCTTAAACCAAGAAATTTCTTCTATCACCCATGGAGTGGAACCATGCTTGCAAGATAATGAAGTTACTTGAACCACTCAGCAAGTCCACCAAGATGCCTTGTGCATGCAAGTACCCTACTTTCAATACTACACTTCCAGTCTATATAGTCTTGATCCAACACCTTCACTCACTCATGAAGGTCTTTATGACCAAGCTCAAATAAAAAAATCTGCAAACCAAATGATTCAGAAGATTGACCAATACCTGCACAATGTAATAAAAAAAAACCAGCCTACATCTGTTCAATGATTCTTGACCCCAAATCCAAGACAACATTCTGGAAGAATCACAAGCCTTTCATTTCTCAGAAATACAGTTTTTCTGTTTCTAACACTGTATTGACTTTTGATTTTGAAGCTCAGTGGTTTTACAGCAAGCTGACCAACAGTTTCAAAAACAACAGTCCCACA
Source organism: Puccinia novopanici (assembly GCA_004348175.1). NCBI lineage: Eukaryota > Fungi > Basidiomycota > Pucciniomycetes > Pucciniales > Pucciniaceae > Puccinia > Puccinia novopanici. The sequence goes on from SMGU01008154.1 coordinate 9,890, forward strand.
ATCAGCCTCTGGAATTCAAAAATCAAAAGGCTTCTTTTCTTCTGCCATATATCAACCCTGAAACCCTGATTGCAGAGGGCACCAATAAGTTTCACCTGCTTGGTCTTGGGTGCAAGGCTCAAGAAAGCAGTTTGACCTTATAACAAAGAAAACAGAAAGCAGCAATTACAAAAATGATATAATGATACTGAGTAAAAAATTTAAATGAGGGTGCATAACCCAAAGATCCACTAAAATGCAGGTCCAAGCCTGATTCATCTACAAAAAGAACCTTTCAATTAAGATCCAACCCCCATCAATGAATGAAATTTGCCCATTGCTCCAGGAGATTGGGTTTGTTCCAGGAAGCAGGTATGTTAGTTGCTCCAGGAGATTGGGTTTGTTCCAGGAAGCAGGTATTTTAGTGACCTGTTTCCACAAGATATCCATATCTTTGATAAGGTTGCTGTTTTCTTGAGTAGATAAAGTTATGCTGAATCAATCCTTGAGGAATCGGGCCATCTCCAGAAGTGTGGTGGCTGATTTATGATTGAGATGAGGAAAAGTTTTTATTTCATCTCATCAGTAAACTTCCCAGGTTGCTTTTTATGAATCTTGACCAGATGTGGATCTTCAGATTTGATTTGTTGAATCTGCCTTCTGGAGACTTTGAAGGTTTTCATAGCATCAACAATCTTCATTCCATTCCCAACAATGTTATCTTGGATCAGTTTGTGGACCTTGGGCTTGATGATTGAATTTGGTTTACGTTCCTTGTGGACAACTCAATCATTTTTACAGGTTTGTTTTTGATTGATTTTTTGATCAGTTCTTTTTTGCATGTCTTCTTGTTAAGGTCCCAGAGCTCTTCAGCGAGTGCGCGTGCCTTAGCCTTATTAGCTTCATTCTCCAGGTCAATCAATTCCATGATTGCTGGGACTGACAGTGATCCAGAATTCAACAAACCTAAAGAAAAGTGAAAAAACTTACAGTGAGATGATTGTGTAAGATGTGCTACATAATTGGCGGCCAACAGCTTGGGTTGGGCCCAGCGAAACTTGGTGATGTGCCAAAATCCGCACCACTGGCAGCCTGGCTGATCAAGCCTCCTGGGTACATGCCCAAGGCCCCTCCTGGGCACATGCCCAAGGCCCCTCCTGGGCACTGTGCCAAGTGGAACTTGGGGAAGTACCCAAACATGCTTGAAATACCATAGATTCAACAGATAATCGGCACATCCGGCCATCGGAAGTGTCCATTCCCACTCTTGCAGCCTGCAAACTGATCATGCTGAGACCCTGTTGCCCAAAGCAACACAACCCCTGCACGAGATTGAGATCAAAGCCAAGACCCAAAACACAAAAAAAAAAAAAAAGAAAGAAAGGAGAAATGCCCAAAAGCAAGTTCGAGACGACCGTCACAAGCCTTGCGAAGGAAAAAAAAGATTACTATTGATATTGAAATGAGCAACTATATGGATAATAAGTAATATTATTTGGATGAAGGCCACCAGAGAGGCTTGAAAGGCTGTACGGTCCAAGACGAGAGATCCCCATCATCCAAGGACGGGCGGAGGGCAGGCCAGGGGAGTTCAGATGAAGGATTGAAAGCGTCATGGTCGACGCGTATGAGCGCCAAGCCAAACAGAGCATCATCAGGATGGTCAGCAGATGAGGAGGCGATGAAAGGGCCGCAGAGTTTGCCCAAGGGTTTCTGTTTCTGTGGAGGGGCGGAGGAGGAGGAGCAGGCTGGAGAGGGCTGGGGCAGCCGGAGCTCAGCGCCCTCGAGCCGCTCGCTCGACGCACGATCGGCCAAGTGTGTGTCCGAAATCGAGAGGCTGTCCGGGACGGCGGAGAGGCTCGGATGTCCGGCCTTCACGATGTGCACCGGCACCAGCCGTTTCCGGATCACCCCCGTGTGGTACGTCCGCGCCGTAAGCTCTTGCCCCACGTAACACCCCTTCCGGAAATCCACCCCCTGATGGTGGTCCAGATTCGCTTCGAATGGCAGCGTCACCAAGTACGGCGGAGAAAGCGACGCGGGGAGCGACGCATGTAACAGTACGTGTAGCATATACGCAGACAAAGGGGCTTCCGGTAACTCGGCTAGAGCTGATGCAGCGTTGTTTGTTTTCATGTGTGGGAAAAAAAGCGGTCATCCGCTGATGATCAACGTTCTGTGAAAAAAAATCGACAAACCAAACACATATATGTTGTACATACGTTGGAGCTCTGGGGTCGACCCAGGGTTTCCGAGAATTCGGTAGCCGAGCCTCTGGTCGCCACGAAGATCCTTCCAGACGTTGTTGGAAGGCATATCGAGGACCGAAGGAGGAGGAGGAGGAGGGGAGAGATGGAGAGGGTGGTTTGGCCAGACGGCCCAGAGGTCGCTGTGGTCGAATGCGAGTTTGACACGACTGTTGAGGACGAACCTGCGGAGCCAGGCGATGAGACGATCGGCCTCGGGCTGGTGATGGTCGATCAACAACAGCTGGTTGGTCGGTGCACGTCGAGAAGGGGACGGGGAATACACGAAGCCGTCGAACTGCAGCCGGCCGGGAGGCGTCAGGAAGGCCGTGTAAAGCGCCTTGCGGTCAGTGTTGCTATCCAGCTTGTTGAGATTGTTCGTCATCAGTCCCTGCAGGAACGTCCTCGATTTCTCCCCCTCCAAACTGATCAGCCCGCGGTCGACCAGCCGCGTCTTGAGCCATTCGGGTGCCGCTGTACTGGAATGAAACCACTGATGATGATGATGGGATCCTGCAAGCAGGCCGAACAAGCTCGCGCGTCGTTGGGTGGGGATGAGTGGGCGCATTGCTGTTCTGTTCGGCTGGTTCTTTCCGTATCGTCATCGATTTGATTGTTCGATGGTGTTCGTTGATAAAACACTTGCGGAACACCTCTACCATCCTGCAAGTCATCACTCCTCCATTGTAAAAAACCCCTCCAGTGTTCTTAGAAATTGGTTTTACTGATCAACCACCTCAGACATGGTACAGATGGTCCCATATTTCTGGGATGAAGCTACCAATTCAGAGTACTCATAGCCCTCTTCCACAAGCTACCTCTGCTTGCCATAAGAAATTCTGAGCCCTTTCCCTCCTTTAACTGGTGGGTTTCAAAGTAGACACTGACAGACAGGCAGGCAGATCATCATTTTTCAGAAAGTAGAAAGCATGAAATCAAAGGCATAAAGTAGACTTGGTGGAAGAGGGAATCAAAAAAATCTGTCTGCTGGTCTGCCAGCATTCATTCACAAAAAAAAACTTGAATGAATTCAGGCAGAGGGATTTGCAGAAAACATTTTCTGCAAAATGGTCTGCATGCATTCACAACTCAACTTTGAAACCCACTAATATGACAGAGAGTTTGATGAAGATGGTTCTGAGCAAGATCTGGAGAACCAGTACAGGGTGAAAGGCAAGTTCAATGGGAGAAGGCTGTTCATTATGCTTCATGTGCAGCTTTTTCAGAGCAGAAATATGACAGGAGGTAGCCAATTTTAAATCTTAAGGTCCTGGCTGCCACACTCTCCTTCCTTCTCCTTCTCATCCCAGTTCTTACTTGAATTCTTCCTCAAAAATTTCAATCAGAACTCCCCCTACAACCCCCATATCAATCCTCAACATAATCCCAATCATAATAAAGTCTCTCCAAGCCAGGCTTGCCAAAGAAATGGGGACTAAATTGAAATCAAGGATCTTGGGAAGAAGTCCAAGAAACAAGCTGTGTGTGTTGTTAAAGAGGAAGGAGGAAAAGATCATCAGGAGGAAGAGGGGGAATATGAGTCAGAAAATTGGCTTCCTTATCTCAAAAGGAACTTCAGACCTATTGAGGGCAAAATTCTTACCCCCTTCACAACCAACTTCTTGATTGAAATCTTTGAGCTTAATGACCAGCATCAATGAATTCTTATAAAGGGCAATGTGATCATCTCATGTAAAGCAGATCTTTTGTGGGACAATTGAAAGGTTTCTTCCATTGACTGAAAATTTATCAAGCCACTTTTTTAAGTTCTATTCACCTCCTAACACAAGTTTCTGGGTCTGTAGAAATTTCAGAGGCAGTTGGAGAGGTCTTGCTTGATGAAAACCTCTCCCAATTGATTGGTTTGATTGAAAGTGCACTCTGCTTCCCAGAAAAACTAGTTTTGGAATTCTATCTGTTATCCTCTTCCCTTCTTCACTCTATCTTCTATTGTTATTATAATCCTTACATTTTCTTCAATTTTTTTATCAAATTAGATTGTTGTGGACTGAAGCAAAACCATGAAAGTAACTTGTTTTTTGATGTCTTGATACACCTTGTAGTCTATGAACCCTGAGTAGTAATCTTTATCATTGACTCAAGTTCTATATCTGGCTTGTATTATTTTTCCTCAATCTTCCTGATCTGATATTGAATATTCTCTTTATTTACTTTGATAACCACATTTTTACCAACTTGTATTTTGTCTATATAACTAGCCTGAATACAAGCAACTTGGTCATTGGTTCTAATCCTTCTTTTTCCACCCCTTCTTCAACTTGAGCAATCCAGTGACCCTTTCTCAAGTTTCTCTTTCCACCTTTGAAAAATTCTTCATCCCAATCATCCTTGAATTTGAGACCAGTTAGTCAAAGATTCAACACCTAGCAAATTCAATGCAAGGTGGCCAGCTGAGGCTGCGGCCACTCAGCCAATTGATCAAAGAAAAACTAATTCCTTGTGATGGAGCTTATTGCAAACTCCCTTCTATCATTCCTGGTCTTTCATATCTCTTTCCCTTTTTAACTAAATCAAAACAACTCAAACTCTAGAAGGTGTTAAACTCACAATTTAACTGTCCACTTCTGCTTTTACATGACTCTACCTCCCAACTTGTGGCATGTAATTAGGCCCCTGCCTGCAATATAGTTTTGATGAGTATCAACCCAACTATTGTGACCCATGAAATAGAGACACAAGAGATGGACATAGAATCTAACAGAACTGTGATGAATTGCCATAAATAAAAACCAAACTAACCAAGAAGAAATGAGCATCAATAGAAAAGAAATAACAAGAGATGAAATAAAGAGCATACCACTGAGCCATATGATAGATATAAAATGAATGAAGAAAAGAGGTGATAGATGATGATTGAGGGGAAGTGGGCTAAGGGAAACAAAAACAAGAGACAGAAATATTGAGAATAAAAATTTTAATTCAACATCAAACACAGAAAGAAAATTGAAAAGAAAGAAGAAACAGAATTGATGAGTTTTTTTTATTCTGATGAGGAGGACTTGAAGCAAGATTGATTTGAAGACCTTGAAGGTGAGCATTGAATTTGATGAACTTGATGGGATGAGAGAAGGTCATTTGATTGTTAGAGATGTTTTTGAGTTGAGAGTCCATACATTACAAGTCTAGAGCTTTAGTTTGGCATCAATCAACAAGAGAATGATGAAGATTTTGGTTCTGGTCAGATTTATCAGTGAGAAAAGTTTAATTTTCTTCAGAAGATTTTCTGTCTTCAATTATGTCACTAGATTAACCCTAAGAAGTTAAATTTTCTTTCCAGAGAGCTGCAGTGGCAGCAGCACAGCAGAAAGAGAGCGCAATCAGGAGAAAGAGAGGGAAGGGACAGGAGAATAACGAGGTAGGTCAGATTTAAACAGAATCTTCTGGGACGGTGTGGTGTTCCATTTGCGTTACAATGCCAAAAGCACATTGCAGAGGTTTTGTGATAGCATAGTTACATGCACAAGACATTCATTACAAGAGGAGGAATTCATTACATAGTAGTACATACAACGGACAGTTACTGTGGGATACAGTGTTGGATGGGTGGCAGGCGGGAATATTAATGGTGGCAGGGGGGAGGAAGGATGGATGGGAGGAGAGGCCCAGACCCCCAAATCCTGGATGGAGATTGTATGGAGGCAGCTTATCAGTCCGCATATTAATTTATGCAGGCACATGCAGGGCTTTGCAGCCTTTATTGCATCGTGCATGGAATGTTTGGTGGCAATGCAGAGGCTGCATAGCAATATATGCAGTCGTCTGCAGGGCTTCACAGCCTTTATTGCATCATTCATGGAATGTTTGGTGGCAGTGCAGCAATATATGCACAATATATGCTCAATATATGCAAGTGGCTGCAGGGTTGCACAGCATTTATTGCATCGTGCATGGAATGTTTGGTGGCAATGCAGCTACAGCACAGCAATATATGCGAGTGGCTGCAGGGCTTGCACAGTCCTTGTTCAATTATGCATGGAAGAATCTGGATTGTGGCTTGGGCGATATGGCAACAGATCACATGATGCTGTGCAGACGAGATCCCCTGCAGAAGGCGCTCCTGCAAGGAGTTCCCCTGCAGCAAAAATCCCTCACTCTTCAATAAAAAAGAAGGGCCTCTCCCAGCCAGATTCCCTTTCCCACACCGACCTAGGAGAGTCTGTCCTGTTCTACCAGTTATTAGGGTTTGTTAGTGGTTAGTTAGTAGTAGTAGTAGTCTAGTTACAAGATTTTCCCCTGTAAGGGTGAGTGGTAGTGGTTTGTTGAGCATTAGTTTTGTCTAGAAGGTCTTAGTAAGGGTATTACAACATTTATAAAAGTAGTAGTACATCCATAACAATTATTAGTAACAAAATAGGCATAGTAGTAGTAGTAGTAGTATCAACAAAACTAGGAGGTTACAAGTGATTTAAGGGCTCTCACAACACATTATAGAGTAATTAATCATTAACAACTTCGTCAAAAACAGTCCATTATTAGTATAACATTGGCTAGTTGTGGCATCTATAGTCTTTAGTGTAGTAGGAGTATTAGTATTAGTCGTAGGTTTGAGGATATCCTTTCACATAAATCTGTAAGCCCCCCACGCGGCTCACAACAACATCAATCTTAGCTTACCTAATCAAGCCTATTTAGCTTCAGCTTCTCCGCACCTCCCTAGTTCAGTAGAGACCTTAACTTTCATTCTACTGAACTAGGTGAGCATTAATCATTTCTCTTATTTCTCTTTCATTCCACCTTTCCTTAAATTTCCCTTTTCATTCCATCCATTTTAATTGTTCTGATTACTTGTACTGAGAGACCTTAACTTTCATTCTACTGAACTAGTAATTGACACGCAGGTTCTAGAAAAAACGTCTCCCAAGGTTATTTAACCTTGTTTCTAGAGCTCCACGGACTTCCAGTGAAGAGTTGCACGCACTCCTTACAATTTTTTTTTCTCGAACCGCCCATTTCCCTCTTTTCCGTGGAACATTCAAACGCTTATGCCCACAAGTCGTCGGAAAGGATCATCCGACAAACTCACTTCTCCGGTGGACGACCCCGAAGTTTTGATCCGTGCAAGGAACGCTGAACGTCGTCGTCTTGCGAAACTCGCTAAGAACTCTGTGTCTGACTCGGTTCCGACGGAACCTTCTCACAACCCCCCAGTGCCAGACACCACCACACCTACCGACCTTCCTTCCCCCTTTCTCACCCCAATGAACCCTACGGATCTGCCATACACGCCCGGGGCCTTCTCCAACCCCAGTGGTTCGACTCCCAAGGAAGGCTCCGCCCCAAGCTCCTCGACCTTGCCGACGGTACCTAAGCCGGAGGAACAATCTACGGCGGAGTTAGTACGCCTTTTATTGGCTGCACAACACGCGAGCTCAGTCCAGTCTATCGCAGACCGCCAGGCGTTGGCGGCAGAACGTCGGGCCCATCAGGAACGGATGGTGCTTTTTGAACAGTCCAATAAAGAACGTATGACACAGTTCGAGCAGGCTTTGCTTCAACTATCTGTCAAGAATGAGGCCACTAGCCCGGCCCCCTCCCCCACGGACCGTGGAGTGGATCTACAGCGCTTTCGGTTGTCCAATGGGCCTGTTTTTTGTGGGCCGTTTCATTCTGTCGAGGCCTGTTTGACATGGTGCAAAGCTCTCAAGGTTTTCTTTGATACCAAGGGAGTCGTCCTTGACGCCGACAAGATTTGCATCACCGGGGGACTCATCCAAGAACCCAACACGTTGGCTTTCTACACCGGCGATGTCTCTGTCCATGTCACCTTGCCCTGGAAGACGTTTAAGGCGAAACTCTTAGCATTTGCACTCCCCGCCCTGTGGTCGATGAAACTACGTGAAAAGATTCACATGTTGAAGATGGCCGAATCGGAATCATTTGATGCCTTTAGCACGCGCGCTCGGACCTTACGCACTATGGTGAACTTCGAGTGCGAGACGGCATCGGACTTTGATCTGGCGGAAGCAGTCACTTTTGGTCTCATCGCCAAGTTAAAAATGAAGGTACATGATTTCCAGTTACTGCTGGTGTCCCCTTTCAAATATTCGGTTTTCGAGCAGCGGGTCGCTGCTTTTGATGAAAATCTACCCTGGCGAACGACAGCCAGGTCGAAGCAATTCTCCACCTCTCAGCCGGGGCCCAGTGCCAAGCTGACGGCCGAAGACAATCTCTGGCGACTGCGGGCTTACCTAGATTCGAAAGGTCTTTGCCATCACTGCAAGAAACCTTGTGGCAGCACCCCTGGCGCGTGTACGGACCGTGGGGACCGGTCGTTTGTAAACATTCCGGTTTCCTTTGTTACACCCCCCAAACCGGCAGACTACGTGAAACCACGACCAAGAGGCCCGATGTCCTCTGGAATGGCTGGCCGGCCTACCCAACCTCCTGCAGGTCGTCCGCCTGCCCGGGCGACAACAGTGGCGGCTGTCACGGAAGATAATTTTCCTGAGTTGGACGCAGCATCCGTGGCGGCGTTGGAGGCGTTGGACGAGGAACTTGTGCTGGCAGCAGTGGCAAGGTATGTAGCTTGTGACAAACCTCAACGGCTACTTGTTGATCTTTTCCATGGGGGGGTACGCTTACGTGGACTCATTGATACTGGTTCAGAGATCAACCTGATCTCTGAACAAGCAGTCGTATCGGCCGGGTTTCCCACTTGTAAACTATCGCGACCAACGCGGATTTCTCTTGCCCTTCAAGGTGGTACGCATGGTCCCATTTTTCTTGATCAGGCCTGTACACTCTCACTCGCGGACAAATCGTCTGGACTACAGTTTCCTGAAGTCCAATTTAAGGTGGGGCCAATTGCAGGACCACATGATATGATTCTTGGCGTGCCGTTCCTTTCGTCATTCTCGTTATCAGTTTCTATTCCCTCCCAATCCCTTCGGTGTGATAAGTCCGGATTGTCTGTCAAAGATTTTCGTGTATGCAATTCATCACATGTTTCAGCCATTCAGCATGAAGAAAATGAGGCCGGGAAGGATAACAGTTCTTATCCTTGTAAGGAGGCTGAACAGTGAGTCTTGCGTGAATATCAAGATCTGTTTCCTGCAGACATCCCTGCAATCTCGGACGAGGCCGAGTCTGACAGTCAATTCACCGATGGATCCTTTCCCCACAAGATGCAGGATGAGCGATCAACTGTTCGACATGTTTAGGGTTTAGGGTTTAGGGTTTAGGGGTTAGGGGGAGTGTTTTTTTAAAAAAACCCCAAAAAATGCCAAAAACCCCTTTCTGCCCAGTTTTTGCCATTTTTGACCAAATTTACCATATATATATATACATAATACATATATACATATAGTATATATAACCAAAAATGCCTCAAAAATGGCAAAATTTGGGCAGAAACCTGTTTTTTTTGGGAAAAAACTGGTCTTTTCCCTTTCTGCCCAGTTTTTGCCATTTTTGACCAACTTTCCCATATATATATATATATATATATATATATATATATATATATATGTGCAAAAATGCCTCAAAAATGGCAAAATCTGGGTAGAAACCTGTTTTTTGGGAAAATACTGGTTTTTTCCCCAAAAAAAACAAGAAAAAACCAGCTCACTCAGCTCACGCACCCAGCTCACCCAGCTCACGCACCCAGCTCACCCAGCTCACGCACTTGATTTTTTCAGCTCACTCAGCTCACCCTTTTTTTTCATCCCAGCTCACTCAGCTCACCCCCCACTGGGAGCTGGCGGAGCTGGAAGAGCCGGCCCGGCCAGCTCCGCCCTTTTTTCGGTTATAAACTGATGATAAATCACAATTTATCATTGGTTTAAAGCCGAAGCTTTAGAGTGTCAAAACTCTTTGTTCTATATACATATTTTAATGTCATTATTTTCTCATTGTCACACCATTTTATGTATTGTGTTTCTCAAAAAGCTTAGACAATTTTTCTGATTTCTTTGTCTGCCTTATGCATCTACATACTTTATGCCATAATGGCGCAATTTTTTCTGCCATAAATATCTCACAGCCTTTGGAAGCCGTTTAGCGACCTGGCGGCAGCCCCAGTTTGGCCTTGCCATCCATAGCTGCTGGTGGCAACCTTGCCATGCAATCGGAGGACCGTTCCAGCAAACTTCGGGTCCTGGTTCCAAATATGAGCTTGGTTGCTCCACAATCCTCCTTGAACCTGGCCAACCAGCAGAGGCCATCTGCAGAAGCAGATATCACATATGGATTATCTCACAACTAAACCGATAAAGCCAATTACAAAAAAAGTGAATAATACATATTGGACAAAGACAAAAAAAAAACGCTCGGTCCAAGCTTTTTGGGAAACACAATACATGCAACACTATAAATACTGCTTCACTATTGAAATATATGTTCCCTTGGGGGGAAATCTTGCTCTCAATCAATAAAGCATTTTCTTGCCTTAAGGGCATGGGCATTGCAAGCAAAATCTGTATTTAACAAGAAGAGATGTGAGAAAAAAGCTTGGAAAGCGGAAGAAAAGAAGGGTACGACAATCATGCCAGGTACTGACCAAGACTCTTTAAGCAGTAGTCCTCTGTCACGTTGTGGTGTTCTATTTGCGTTGCAATGCCAAAAGCACATTTCATAGGTGTTGTGATAGCATAGGTATAGGCACAAGACATTCATTACAAGAGGAGGAAGGTATACTATAGTAGTACATACAATGGACAGGCTACATATTACATGGGATGGAGAGTTCATCATGGCGGGTATGGTGCAATGGTAGAGCAACCTCATCAACGATAAGTGACAGGTCATCCAGGATGTGGAAGGTTGAAGGTTCAACCCTTCCTGTGTGCACTAAAACTTTTGCTTAGACCACCCATTAGGGGGCTAAGAGTTTATGTGACAGGTAGGACGCGTCTGGACATATTACTGACAGGTGTATTTGGAATGTTCTGGAATAGGCTTGTAAGCAGTATGGGCCAAGTTGTGGGCAAGAATTG
>SMGU01008157.1:0-12494 GCA_004348175.1 Puccinia novopanici
ATAAAAAAATAAAAAAAAATGAAAAAATGAAAAAATGAAAAAATGAAAAAATGAAAAAATGAAAAAATGAAAAAATGAAAAAATGAAAAAATGAAAAAATGAAAAAATGAAAAAATGAAAAAATGAAAAAATGAAAAAATGAAAAAATGAAAAAATGAAAAAATGAAAAAATAAAAAAAAAAAAAAAAAAAAAAAAAAAAAAATAAAAAAAAAAAAAAAAAAAAAAAAAAAAAAAAAAAAAAAAAAATAAAAAAATAAAAAAATAAAAAAATAAAAAAATAAAAAAATAAAAAAATAAAAAAATAAAAGAATAAAAAAATAAAAAAATGAAAAAATAAAAAAATGAAAAAATGAAAAAATGAAAAAATGAAAAAATGAAAAAATGAAAAAATGAAAAAATGAAAAAATGAAAAAATGAAGAGAAGAAAAGATAGAACAATCACATAAAGAAAGATAGATGACAAAACTAGAAGATGCATGCAGAAGATAAAGTGATGAAAAAAAAAAAAAGCAGGCTTACCTGGAATGTTGGTGAGAGAAATGAGATGAAGAAAAAAAATATTGGCACCCCAGGGAGGATTATTTGAGAGTTTGATACAAGCAGAGTCTGATAAATGCTAGTACTGATTGTAAGACAAATCCATAAAACTATCTGCCTTTTTCTCCTTTCAGCCTCCTAGTGGTGTCCCAACCAAGATATACACAAGGTGAACTAAACCTTTGTTGCTTAAAAAGAGTTTCTAGAACAGAGGTATTGGCCCTGCACTGGGCAGAATTAATCTTTGAAGAGATTTGAAGGTTTTTGACTTCTTATGCCAGATGTTGAGTGGTGTTGAGAAAGTCAAACCTACATCAGCTGACTGAATATAAAACAAGCTGTACACCAAGCTAGAGGATAGTGATATATTGAGCAAGATTAAATGATGCTCAGAACCTGATGAGGAACAAGACACTTATATCTGATGATGATGTTAAGGTTGATTCAGAATTACTAAGCAACTCTAACTCATCTAGCTATTTAAATGTGCAGCACAAGTCTTGGTGAGACTACAGTTGCATATGACATAGTTCTGTCCAGTCCTGCATGCAAAAAAAAAATGGGCACATGGGGCCTTCCCCTGGCCGCCAATGTATGCATTCATTATTTTTTATTTCTTTCTTGGACTTTTTTCAAAATAAAACCTTGTTGAGTTTGGCCAAGTGGTTTCTTTTTTTGGTCAGTACTTTGGACATGGCTCTCAAAAACTGTAATTTAGCCCATAAGTATGGGTTAATTAGTAGCCTGGTTCACATTGGATAAATTTGACCCTTCTGAAGTTATATGTCAGCAAGGTCTCCCATCCAAATTGGCTGGTGCAAGGGGATAAACTTTCATCAGACCTCACTGATGATGGCCCTCTGTGAACCAGGCCAGTGTATGGATGAAGATCCTTTCATGCAAACTAGGTCTCCCCTTGGTTTCCATCACAACATATTTAGGCTTTATTTGACCTGTAAAGATTGATTCAGATACATTTTTGACCATATTTTCACACAATTGTTTTTTCTGGTTTTTTGCCCATACATTTTGGACAAAGGCCAAACCCTTGGCAGGTTTTTGATGTCCTCATCTGTAGGCCTGAACCCTACCCATGTGGGTTCAACAGTCTGAGCCATAATAATGGTCATAATGATCTGCAAGCTTTGTCATATATGGGTTTGGAAAATTCATTACTTCATTTTGAAGATATAATAGCCTAAGGCCCATGGACAAAAAAAAGAGCGAGCTGGGAAATCAGGAGCAGAGTGTGCTCAGAGCATCTCCAGAAGCCTCAGGATGGACTGGGGATGCTTTAGAGGGCCTGGACCACATTTCACAAACATGTTGCACAGTTTTCACCCCCCTGCTCCACAGCAGACTGGCAATAAGCCTGGGGTGGAAAGGAGGGCACCAAACTGCAACCAACCTTGATCAACAACCTCCAACCATATTTTCAACGGATCTGTATCACCACCTCCACTTTCATTCCTCTTTGTCTCATTGTTTTTTTTTGTTTTTTTTTTGGTGGCTGGTTTGCAGTTGCTGTTGGTGAAGGTGATTTGGAACCTTCCAGACGTGTCTTGGTGGCCAATCAGAAGGCTTGGTCAAGGTGTGCTGGTTGATTCAAAGGGACAGAGGCAGGAGATGGAGAGGGTACCAAAGGCAGGGATAGGGGGAATGTGAGGAACTTGAGGAAAGGATTGATGTTGATTGTGTATATCACCATCTATCGTGTATCTATGGTATATTGTGTTTATCATTTTTGTGCATGATGGTGAGCGGACATCAAATGCCTTGAGTGGCAATGGAAATAGTGGATTGAGGGTGCCCTCCAAAGCCACCATTGGGGTGGGTGTGTAGATGGCCTGGATGGGGGATTGGATCATCTAGCAGGCCTTTGGAGGGTCTGCATGACCCCCAAAAACGTGTGCGACCTGCTAAATTTAACCAAAAGCAGCCCAGTCGCGGGACTGCTGGAGATGCTCTCAGGGACTTGGAACAACTAGTGAGAGGGACTCCAATGGAGCATGTCTCACAGTTTATATGGGCTCAGAATCAAGTGAGGATTGTATTTTGAAAAGGAATTGAAGAAATACAACTGTGAAAGGGGGCCTGAGTTGAGGGCCTAGAGTGCAAAATAACAAAAAAGAAAGCACTAATTTTGGGGCCATGATCAGAAATCCAACAAATTTCACCAAAGTTTTGACATTCGACTCTGACAAATATTGTAACGTTCCGGGACTGCCAAATGGACCCTAAGAGTACATCCACAGCAGGTGCTAAATCTCAGGTGCTATACACCCAATTTAGAGCCTGCAGATCAAGGATAGCTCCCTGGCTTGCATTTGGGCACCATGCAACAGGTACAAGAAAGAGAGAAAAGTTCTACGGGCAAGATTGAAGAAGGAGAAGATCAAGACGATTTCCGTACAGATACTTCTGCAAAACAGAAGGGCTTTTGAAGCTACGTCAAGATACATCCAGGACACAGCAAAATTGGACAATTTTGCTCAAAGGAAGATTGACAAGGCAAACATCAGACAACATAATGGAAATCGAAAAGTGTTTTCTTTATTGCTTTTCTTTCAACTTGTTTTGTTTTATTTCCGTTGTTTTACTTATCTTCTTTTCTTCAATTTTCTATATCAGAATGGTTGGACAGGTAGGGTGGTCATATCAGGTTTTGGATTGCGGCTTCTAGGGGCTAATCCCGAAGGAACAAATTGTTAGATGAAGATGCATAGTGTGCAATGTTAAAACAAATCTGCACTTAAAAAAAAAAAAAAAAAACAGACTACAAAGACTCAAGTTCTCCGCCGTCTCCCCAACACGCTCGCTAATAACAGCCCCAATCGCTGGGTCTGTCTCTCTGGCAACGTCAAGCAATGGCTCGACCACTTCATCACCAACCCCAATATCACCCAGAACCTCGTCGGCGCACTCGATGGCATCGAGGATATCTGCTTCTGTTACTTACCCGATCATCAGATCGTCCTCAATACCGTCAACCTAGCCGACGATTCCAATCAAAACGCGATTGTCCCCAGGAGTAAGCAAAAAAAAAAAAAGTTGATGACGCATGACAAGATGAGTACTGATCTTATCCTGGGAAATCATTATATAGAGGAAGACATATTCACGAAAGGCGTGCGTGAATTATCCACGAGTCTGACGGTGAGCTGGGCAGACTTTGAAAAGTTTGAAGTGGAAGGGTCAGGGGGGACGATCATGACGACGATGTCTCAGAAGGAGGTGCGGTCGATATTTGAGTTGGGGAATGTGATAGGGAGTGCGGTGGATGCGGGGTTCTCAGAGGGTGGACGTATTTCTCGCGCTTGAACCAGGAGGGCTCGATGGGTGATCTGGAGTTCGTGTTGGCCAGCACGCATGGCGAGCAGCTAGGCCCGTCAAACAATGCTGCCGGCACTCGCCCACCTGAGCAGTGTCCTGGCCTCCCACCCCAGAAGGAACGTCCCGTCACGCCTGCCAGCAGTCGCGTCGACTCCTCCTCCGCTCGCTCCAGCCATCCAGCCGCCCAGCATCATCTCCCAGCGCCCATGCAGAAAGGCAAGGAGCGGGCAACGCCTGCGCAGTCCTCGCCGTCCGCCACGCCCCGCCGCCCAGGACAACATGGGCCTCTTCAAGTGTAGTGAGACACATTAATTTCACTTGAGTCCAAGACAAAAGCGAAAGGAGGAGGAGGAGGAGGAGGAGCTAGACTGCATGCCTGCGGCCACCTGAGACCATGTCGAGCAGCAAGCTATCGCCTTGGGCCAGTCTCGCAAAAGCCAAAGACTGTCTCACTCGGCTGAGGCCTCCATCGATCACAATGGAAACGACGACGATGGTGACAAGAAATCGTGCAGAACTAACACCAATTCCACAGCTTTACGTCAAATACTTCGCTCGGAAGAAGTTGTGAAGATGTGAAATGCAAACGGAGCATACTGTTCAAGATTTCAGCAAACATTCCGCCAGCATGCTTGTTTTGTGGCACTGAGTATATCTTGCTTCCTCAGTTGAAGCTGATGCGATGACGCCAATGTCTCCATTTGTCTTGTTTCTGCACAAATGGTAGAATTACGCAGAGGTTCCTCACTTGAATCTGAGTACAGGAGAAGACATAAATAGGCCTCATGTGTTCGTGGAAATGAGCTCAACAATTGCCCCCAGAGGCAATCATCAGACCATCGTTGAATGGTGAATTGAGAAATGAGATTGAGAATTGAGAATAATTGAGAATAATTAGACAAAGAGACAATGGGACAATGAGACATAGTAATAGTAATAATAGTAATGAGACATAGTAATAGTAATAATAGTAATGAGACAAAAATAAGAAGAAAAAAAATAGAAAAAATGAATTGAATTGAATCGCATTGTGCATTAGTAGCGTGACAAGGGAATGATCAGTCAGCAGCCCCTTCTTGGATCTTGGAGAGAGATCTGGAATGTTGCGGTCACTAAGACTCAAGGGAGCTGAGAAATCAAGTTGTTTAATACTTATATACACTTTCTTGAGTGGGGTTTAGATGCTCTTGGACCGACGTGGTCATTTGAGTGTCTCAGCCCAGGATTCTTTATCTCTTGTTTTGTAGATTCCGAATATTATATTTCTCCAAATGCTTGGATTTTTTATTTTGCTCGGAGCGATTTACATCTAAAAAGCAGCTAATTCCCGGGTCCCTTATGAAACACAATCTTACTTGAGCGTCGTTTACGGTGAGACGTTGGGTCAATTTCTGAAGGTTGAAGAACCATCAGCTTTCACATGTTAGAAACACAGACAGACAAAGAATACTCACAGAGG
Organism: Puccinia novopanici; assembly: GCA_004348175.1. Taxonomy (NCBI): domain Eukaryota; kingdom Fungi; phylum Basidiomycota; class Pucciniomycetes; order Pucciniales; family Pucciniaceae; genus Puccinia; species Puccinia novopanici. The sequence goes on from SMGU01008157.1 coordinate 5,331, forward strand.
GATCCACGCTTGGCAGGCAACAATAGTTATTCTGTGCATTCTTGCCACCGCAATCGTATATAGCAACGCCATACGGTCCATCGTTTCTATTAGCCTTTTTCACTGTGAATAGCAGAAGGATGAGCACAGAAACGTATTCAGCCAAACCAGAATGGGGTATTCTACTCAAGTGTAAAAACACGACTCACGCTCAATCAAGTATTGGTTTTTTTTGTCTTTTTTATTCGGGTTGTCAATACGGCTGCCACACCAGCCAAAATAGATGTTTCCATTGGTAGGAGGACATTTGAAAGTCGGAGCTTGGCATAACACTCCAAGGATAGTTGCGCAAGAAATCAATGCAAATAAAATGAGCTTCATCCTGAGGTGTGTCAGTCGGATACAGCTTTAAGGAACTAGGAGGATAACTTATATAAGCGAGGAATAGAATAATGGACTCAACGTATTTTTGAAGGCTTTAGCGGATGGACGAGCTCAGATCGGGGTGATTCGCCTTCTCTTATAAGCACACCGGGTCCGGCTAAGGGCACCCCCGTAGGGTGGGACGCACAGGTTGCTGGGGAGCGGGGTCAGGCCTCACAACCGGACCCAATCTTTTTTACCCAACCTCGGCAGGGTGACCCGGTTGAGGTACTGCGATTGGACTGCGACTCCAGCTATCTACAAACCAAGAATGGCACAGCTTTTCTCGGTCCACTTGACAGTTTCAACCAGCGATACTACATAGTGTTCGAGCAGCTCATCGGCCTCGCGTCACCTATGAACACCCTAGAATTAGATGCAGCTGGAAGGTGGACTCGCGGCAGCCTGCGAGTCCATTCGGGAGCTGCATCTCCCTGCGACTGCTTAATATTCACCAGATCTCAAGTCGATGTCCCAAACCGATCACATCATCTGCTTTGGTTCTTGTCCTGCAGCGCAGGATTGATTCTGGGACACCAGGCCGATGAGCTGCTCGACACTTGTATCGCCAGGTGAACTTGTCAAGTGGACGGAGAAAAGCTGTGTCATTCTTGGTTTATAGATAGCTGGAGTCGCAGTCCAATCGCAGTACCTCAACCGGGTCATCCTGCCGAGGTTGGGTAGAAAGATTGGCTCCGGTTGGGAGGCCTTACTCGGCTCCCCAGCAACCTGTGCATCCCACGGAGGTGCTCTCAGTATAAGAGAAGGCGATTCAGCCCGATCTGAGCTCAATCCATCCACCAAAGCCTTCAAAAATACGTTTAGCCAATTCTTCTATCAGTCGCTTTTATAGGTTACTTAGAGCTGTATCTGACTCAAACACCTCAGGATGAAGCTCATTTTATTTGCATTGATTTCCTGGGCAACTATCCTTGGAGTGTTAGGCCAAGCTGTCAACTTCGACTGTGGTGGCTCAAATGTAGGCTGGTGTGGCACATATATTAAAAACCCGGATAAAAAAAGCAATGAACAATTCGTGTATAATAGTGAGTCATGTTTTTACACTTGAGTAGAACTATTACCCCATTCTGGTTTGGCTGAATACGTTTCTTTTCTCATCCTTCCGATATTCACAGTGACCCTGGCTAATGCAGCCAAGGAGAAAGACGGAAATAAATTCAATTGCAAGGGCAAGAATGCAGATAATAACTATTGTTGCTTGCTCATCGTGGACGTCAAAGTGAGTTTTCTTGCTCTATCTGTGTGTCTAACATGCAATAGCTGATGGTTCTTCAACCTTGATTCTTTCCAACAGAAAAAAAACCAACTTCTCTCCCCATCTATTGTTCAAACTGCTTGTATCATCGCAAGGAGGAGTTAGCTGCTTTTTAGATGTAAACCATATGTATGCTATTGGTTACGCTCCATGGACATCAACATAACAAGTTTAACCCCGTTTTTAAAAAATCAAACTGTATGAAAAAAATCTCACAGGGATGTAGACAGGCAATCAAACCTGGAATGTCAAGTTTTTGAGATTAAATAACTTGGGTTTCAATAAAATGAAAATTTGGGAATGTGATAGCTTAACATTTGTAACTGATTCCTCTGCAGCATGACTTGTACCAATTATCCCAGTGAAGAAATTAGGCCAGTTCACAAAGTTTCTTGCTAGCAATTATGTCTTTTTGCAACAAGCAAACTTTCAACCAAGTAGAAATAAGATTGGGACTTAAAACTTGGAAATATTAAAAGAATTACAAGTCTACCTGGTCTGTTGACACTATGTGAAATAATCTAATCAAGCATGTAGGCTGTTGGCTGTTGGGTGAGGCTTCTCATTGTGTAAGATATCAATGACAAGATTCACCATCAGCTTATAATCTGTCTCTATGTTGACGTCTGGCTGCTGTGCTCACCTGAAAGGTTTATCACTGATGTGGGCAGCTAGCTTGGCTGGTGGAGGATTCTTGATTGGGGTTTTGTGGGGATGGACTGCTGAGTTATCTGGGCTTAAAATTCCTGGGAAATGAGTGGTTTAAGTATTCACTCATATCATCCGGGTGTTGAATTTTCATCAAGTTTCATTGTACCACAAGTCTGTGACATCTGAGAAAGACGGCGCACTCCTGAATCAACTGGTTCAGGTTGAAGAGACCTTCATAAAAAAGGTAGTATCCGCTAGTTCAGATTCCCTCTCTTAATGTCATCAAACTACTTGGCTCACACCTCTCAGTCTCAAGGTTCAGCTTCCTTCTTCAGTTTTCAACCAACTTTCTTCCTTCCGGATCACGGTTGATCTGCTTCACTTATCATCATCAATCTGTGCTCAAACGCTCACAAGAACTCAAGTTCCAATGCCAAAGACCAAAAATTAACCTTTCACTCTCTTCTTCTCTGATATCAAGACACTCAACTACCAGTCCAACATTGCTCCTCAACATCAGTCTTGCTTTTGACATCCACTTTGCCTCAAGTGCTGTTTGTCTTTTTTTCCTTTGTTATTTCTCATCTTGTTTCTCCTTATTGTGTTTGATGCTGAAAGTTTCTTCTTTTATCTTATTGTGCTCTTCCTTCTCTGTGTCTCCTGCTCACTCTAAGTCCTCACATTGAATATCTTTGGTCCATCTATTAGCAATATGATTCCTCTCTTTTTTAATTGTTCCATGTTCTTTCGTATTTCTCATCTCTTTTTATTTTTCTACTCTGGTTCTGGTTTTTTAGCAATCAATCAAAAGTCATTCACTGGGGAATTCCCCTCCTCCATGTTTTGCACATAAGATCTCTCTCTGTGTTTATGAGACATGTTGTGTATTCCTGTTGTTGAAACCAAGGAGGCCCATTGGGTTATTGACGGCTCTAAGTGGGCAATTCAGCTGATGACGGTTACCTGAGATTGCATGGGGAGGCAGAGATCTCCTGCAAATACTGTTGTTTGGTCTTGATTACTTATCAGGAATCTGAAAAAACTTGAGTTTTTGAGAATTTAACTTATGAAAACAGGCAGGCAGGTTATTATTATTCACATAGAATTTAAACAGGATTTTATTGATAGCTTAAAGAAGGAAACATAAACTGGAGAGAAAATAATTAGACAACCATGAAAGAAGAAGAAAACAAAAAAACACATGAATGATTGTGAAGAGAGAAGAGAGCATACCACTGAGAGACACAATATCAGCAGAAGCACAACAAGCAAAAAAAAAAGAGAAAAAGAGGAGAGGGGCACTGAACAAGAAAAAGGAGGTCAATAAGGTTTCTTGAGGAGATTGAGTAAGATGAGAATTGAGGTGTCCATCTTCACCAATTTGATGTGGAATCACCACAAATGTGCTGTTAGTGGTGATGAGCAGAGATTAGTAGATGAGAAAATACAGAGAGCGGTTGAGTTGAAGATGCAAGGCAAAGATAATGAGTGGAAGAAATTTTTTGATGTGAGACAAATTTGAACGGAGAATCATGAGAACAAGACAAGGATTTGAGATAAAGTTGAGTAGAGAATCAAGAGAACAAGACATGGATTCTCAAGGAGAGAGATTTTGGATTAGGTTTCAGAGTGGTATCATGAATGCAAGATCAGGTTGAGATTAGGTTTGGATGGAGTTTCACATGGCTTTGAGATAACTTTGAGTGACTGTCACAAGCAGATATAGCACGGATTGTGGCAATTCTGGAAATGATTTTCAAGGTTAAAGGCACAGAGAATCGGATTCCAACAAATTTCCCTATGCCAATTAAGAGCACATTCACAGAAGGTGCTATAAACCCAATTTAGAGCCTTCAGGTCAAGGATAGCTCCCTGGCTTGCATTTATGTACCACCACAGGATGCTGAAAATAGAGCTAAATACATTAAATTTCAATCCTTGATGGAAGCAACCCCCTGGGCATATTTCCCTCAAGAGTCTTTGACATGTGACCTACCAAGATTGAAGGCATTCAAAAAAAATCAGCAGTGGGTGGGTTGTGGATTGAAATCTCACATTTTTGACTGGGGTAGGTTGCAACTACAGACCCACCAATTGCAATGTGGGTCACCAAACTATTTCACCCACAACTTGAGTTTTTGGTGGATTGGGTTGCAGATACAATTCCCAAGTCACCAAATGGTTTGCGGGTACAATTCCACAACCCGCATTTAAGACAGGGGATTGCAGGGACAATCCCCCAACCCAAAACTCAGCCCCACTCCTCAAGGGTCGCAGGTCAAAATTGGGTTCACACCCAGCCAGTTTCCCCAAAAAATCAGACAACCTGACATCAAACACACACACACCCAGCCAATTCCAGCAAGTACCACCACCAACCAGCACACCACACAACTCCACAAAAACTCAAAAAACCAAAAAAAAAAAACCCTCCAACAAGCACCCAAGTCACCACCCAACCCCAGAAACCCCCAAAACCCAAAACACATCAAAAAAATCACCAAAAGTGAACTCCCTCACAACCCAAGCCACCTCTGCTCAACCCTTCCTGACAATTGACCACAACATCATGTGAATGAACAGTGAATACCAGCAAAAACTCAAAGAAATCAATCAACAACTCAGTGACACCTACAGCAGCCCCAACAACTGTCAGCCTCTATGCTACTAACCAAGTGTTTTAAGGACAAATTTGTGCTCTGAGTGCTGATAAGAGTTGGTTTGGTACATGTAAAGGTTATTTCCTATGAATAATAAATTATCAAAGATAATTAGCTTCAAGTATTTAAATCTTGCAAAGCTTCTTCTCAACCTTTTCAGGGAGGGAAATCCTGTAAGTATACGTGGATTCTTCCTGCTGAGACAGTCAGGGAATATTCTAGAGGTTGTAAGTAGCTATTACTTACGAGGTTGGGCCTGTATAGGTTTTGGAGTGCAACTAACAACTGGTGGTAGTAGTTCAGATGCGCTTCAAGACTTATATAAGTCACTACAAGTGGATTCAGAGCAGACAATAAGTGGTGTGGATGATGGTGGATGCGTGATCCAGTGGCAAGAACACTAGTTAAAGCTGCTGGGATAATTTATAGACTGTCTGGTAGATAGTTATAATAATATCTGGTGGCTGAATGCGCTTTCTGGGTGACTGGTAGGCTTTGGGAAATTTACCAGAGGAAGCTGGTGCTTAAATATTCTAACAAGACACTCAGAAGCGCCCAATATCTTCATTGAGGGACCTTTGAGGCGCACTGGAATCAAGATCAGCAAATGTTAAATTCTTGGATTATTCCAAGGTTAATATTAACAGATCAATGATGGTAATTTACTTCAAATTAAAGTACACATCATTGATGCTGTTAAAGTTAACAAAACAATTGTAATCTCCTTCCAGGCAGCGCTCAAAATTAATGATTATAATTAAATTTTAATTAATACACATCTTTTGATGTGAATAAAGTTGATAACAACTTATTATCTCCTTCCTGTTGGCGCTCAAATTAATGATGTTAATTAGCTTCCAATTAGTGCACATCATTTGATGGGAATAAGATTGATAATAAATTGTTAAATCCTTCCTGGTGACGCCTCATTATGGGATACAGATCAAATGATGGGCTTATGCTTTAAATAATTAATTATTATTAATTATACTATTTATAAGCATATTTGAGGCGCATATTTAGTAAGTTAAGTTATTTTATGTTATATTTTACTACTAGAATAATAAATAGAATAAGGTAAAATAAAATATAAAATAATAAGACAAATATGTGTAGACAGAACAAAACTTGCAAAACTAAACAGAACCTTTTGAGGTAAGACAAAACTAGGCAAAACCTATTATAATAATTTATAATCAGGGTGTTAAAGTTTATTAATGTTTCAGTACTGTTCTTGTCATGTAATTTACTCATTGTGTTACGTGTATCTATTAATTGTACTGTGTTTGTTCTAATAAAGTATAGTACAAGTAATATAATATTAAATATTAATATTTTAACAACTTATTACATAAATTAACAATATTAATTATGTAATATTTCATTGTAACCACTTGGGGAATATCAGGTATGTTGATATGGAGTGTCAGGTATGTTGATATTACCTCTGTGGTTGACAACAACTCTGATGAAGAAGAAGATGAGGAAAAAGAAGAAGAACAAGAAGATGAAAAAAAAAGAAGAAAAAAAAAGATGAAAGAAAAAAAAATAAAAAGAAAAAGAAAAAGAAAAGAAAGAAAAGAAAAGAAAGAAAGAAAAAGAAAAAGAAAAGAAATGAAATGAAAATGAAAATGAAAATGAAAATGAAAATGAAAATGAAATGAAAATGAAAATGAAAATGATGAAAATGAAAAAGAAAAGAAAAAGAAAATGAAAATGAAAATGAAATGAAAATGAAATGAAAATGAAAATGAAAATGAAAATGAAAATGAAAATGAAAATGAAAATGAAATGAAAATGAAAATGAAAATGAAAATGAAAATGAAAATGAAAATGAAATGAAAATGAAATGAAAATGAAAATGAAAATGAAAATGAAAATGAAAATGAAAATGAAAATGAAAATGAAAATGAAAATGAAAATGAAAATGAAAATGAAATGAAAATGAAAATGAAATGAAATGAAAATGAAAATGAAAATGAAATGAAAATGAAAATGAAAATGAAAATCAAAATCAAAATCAAAATGAAATGAAAATGAAAATGAGAATGAAATGAAAATCAGTTCCATCAAGATAAAAACAATCAGTCTAAAAAACATTAACACCATCTTTCCAGCTGTCACGGGAAGATCTCCAACTATGCTCATTGGATTCTAAATATAAATATCAAACTA